>OY723409.1:13446148-13536428 GCA_963210345.1 Inga oerstediana | reverse complement strand
AATATCACAAATAGGTATATACATAGGTCTACAAATCTCATATATATATATATATATATATATTAACAACACAGACATACATGTGCAAACACAACAACTATCACAGATCATCTTCTACCACCAAGGCCAATTGGAAGGGAGTGGAGGGGAGAAATTTTGTCTTTTCGTGCTCCCCTCCCCTCCCCTACAACTTTGGGCTTTTTTCAAGGGGGTGAAAAAATGTTATATATTATCCTAACTAAAATACCCATGCTAATTTCTCATTACCTAATTAAGTTTAGCCATTTGATTATAAAACTCATATGATGTTACTAGGATAAGCTAAATAAATTAGAAAATCTATCTAATAAAAATATATATAATAAAATCTATGTAATCAAATCATATCTTACTAAATATTATTAAACTCATCCCATCTCTGCCTACAAATTGGTCGTCTTTCTCTCAAGTGTCGCTATTTACTTCTCCTCTCCTTCTCCCCCTTTATGAATGCCTATAGCTCCTCCACTTGTTGCAAGTTGCTCTTCCAGCCGTCCAAACTTTCTTTCAGGGTGCAGGTGTCTATTTATATATTTCTTTTGTATGATACATCACTTTATATAAGTTTATTGATTAATTTTTTAATTAAATATGTTTTAATGTTATAACATGATCACAAGTATATACCTAGAATAATCTTAGGTAAGTTTATATGTTTTTAACGTAATCACAAGTATCTCAATAAAATATGATATCTAGATTATACCATAATTATCTTTGTTATCTTAGTATTATAATTTGATTTAGGATATATATTTAATTTAAATTTAAAAAACATATTAAATTTGATGAGTTAACATATTAAAATTAATAAAATTATCATTTCAAATGTATATAAGGTTTTTTATCATATATAAGTGAGATAACAGGTTTTTTGGGATTTATAAATTAGGAAATAATAACTTTGATATCTAAATAAAGTACAAGGCATATTTGTCAACATTAATTACTCATATTATTTCCCCTCCTGAACCAAAATCTCTTCCATGTTCCTCCCATCCAACCAAATAAAGCTTATAACCTACCCCTACCTCTTCCCACCTCCCCTCATTTAACTTCCCCTCCCTCCCCTCCATTGAACCAAACAAGCCCTTAAGGTCAAAAATTATAATTCAAATCAAAAATACAAATAAAAGCGGTTACATATGCAAAATTTTCTGACCTTTTGGCATTTATTTCAATATTTCTACGAGAAGAGGGACAGGTACAAAAAAGTAATGTAAATGAATCTCATTTGACCGAAGGCCATTTTATTATTAACGGAAACATTTATAAGAGAATGGGAAATGAATAAGAATAGATGTGAGGACAAAAATGAGCCTTCCATGGAACCAATTGTATATTTGGTCTGAACTGAAATAATACCATATTTGAACTTGAAACAAAATGAAAAAAAAAGTAAATGTCACAAATATCTATTATATAAAGAAGAGATAATTAATTAGTCTTTAAATAATAAGCTATGGGTGTTTAGGGATATAAATACCTGTTTGGAGAATTAATTGTCCAATGGTACTTGATATGTTTTCATACACAGAACACAAGTACTCCGGAGGATTTTATACACAGATAAAACTAAAACACGAATTCATGTATCATTGAGTAATTAATTATTCTCCAAACAGGGGCAATTTCCCGATTATTTTGGTCCTTGGAATTATGTATAGCTAATTGTTTCCAAACGATGGAAGACACTTAGGGCTTGTTTGGTCTGAGGGGATGGGAGGGAAAATGGGCGGAGGGAAAATTTTTTTGAGTTGAATTTAAAAAAATTAGAGAAGCGGGGTTAAAAATTTTTAATTAATTTTTCTTATTCTTTTATCTTATATATTCTCTTTATTAAAATTTTATTATCCCGCTTCTTCAATCTTTTAAAATTCAACTCATAAAAATTTTCCCTCCCCTCTCTTTCTCTCCAAATCCCTCACACCAAACAGACACTTAAGAGCAACTCGCAGAAGGAAAGTATAGAAAGGCTAAATTGTAATGAAACGAATTTGCTAAACGGCTCATAGTTGTTAATCATTTAATATTCTCATATTTGTGTGTGTGTGTGTGTGTGTGTGTGTGTGTGTGTGTGTGTGTGTGTGTGTGTGTGTGTGTGTGTGTGTGTGTGTGTGTGTGTGTGTGTGTGTGTGTGTGAGAATATATATTTTACCCCACAGAAAATTAAAGGTTGTCTTGAGGAAGAAGCTAGCAATTATTTAATGCTTTCAGAATACACTTACCTACATGATTATAGATGAATATATATATATATATATATATATATATATATATAAAGAAAAGGTCAAACAAACTATATTAATCAAAATGCCTTCTATTTTATAATTATATATCTCTTGTTTGTGACCAAATTTAAAATGCCCAATGATTGAGTTCTCCTCCTCTATCTGATTTTGACTTTCAATTGTTAAAACCTAAAGAGTACTTGAAGCTTCCAGGCTGCTTCATTCATTCTATGCTTATCATTCTAATTAATTACGTACCTCTTCTAGTTCTACATGGAAATAAAAAAAATGTAAATGGCACAAATATCTATTATATAAAAAAGAGATAATTAATTGGTCTTTAAATAATAAGGTTGGATTTTTTAGGGATATAAATACATGTTTGGAGAATTAATTGTCCAATGATACTTGATACATTTTCATACACAGAACACATACTAATACTCTGGAGGGTTTTATACACAGAACACATACTAATACTCTGGAGGGTTTTATACACAGAACACATACTAATACTCTGGAGGGTTTTATACACAGAAAAAACTAAAACACGAATTCATGTATCATTGAGTAATTAATTTTTCTCCAAGCAGGGGCAATTTCCCGATTATTTTGGTCCTTGGAATTATGTGTAGGTAAATGTTTCCCAACGAGGGAAGACACTTAAGAGCAACTCGCAGAAGAAGGGCTAAATTATGTATTGAATGGCTAAATTGTAATAAAACGAATTTGCTTCTTTCTTTTAGTAGTACGTTTAAAACAGAAGGGTTCGTAGTTTTTAATCATTTAATATTCTCATACTTATATTTGTGTGTGTGTGTGTGTGTATTTATACATATTTTACCTCACTGCAAATTAAAGGTTGTCTTGAGGAGGAAGTTAGCAATTATTTAATGCTTTCAGAATACACGTACCTACATGATTATATATATATATATAATCAAGATATATATATATATATATATCAAGAAATGGTCAAACAAACCATATTAATCAAGATACCTTCTATTTTGTAATTATATATCTCCTGTTTGTGACCAAATTTAAAATGCCAAATGATTGAGTTCTCCTTCTCTGATTTTGACTTTCAATTGTTAAAACCTGAAGAGTACTTGAAGTTTCCACGGTGCTTCATCATATTTAAACAACATTTTTTTAAAAACAAAAATACCAAATCCATATGTAAAAGCAACGTGTACAGAACGCAAGGAAGCTCACAATACATATATAAACAAAGTAATAACGAGCAGCCTGTGAGAGAAAGAAAATGTACGTAACAAGACCCCGATCTCTGTTCAAAAGGGATCCTGAAGCTCTTTTGCAGCCACCAGAGGGACCAAATTTAGGGTTCTTAGTCCTCCAAGATGAAGAAGCTGAGTCATACTGCTGTTTTGGTTGGGTGAATAAGGGTATCACAAACCTGCCATTCCCACAGAACAGGAACTTAACTGTTACTTACGCGGTGCACGGTGGACCTGCCACCATAGTTTTAACAGATCGAGTTATGTTCATTCCTGTTCTTAATCAGCCTTTGTCTTCCAACCTCTACTACGTGATACGAAGGAAAGGGAAGTGTCAAGGGTATGTTTAAATTGTTTTTTTTTCCATATTTAGTTCGCTTTGGTAATTAATTAGCATAATCACTTTAAGAATTTGATGTGCAGTGAAGCAAGTACTTGTTCTAAGGAAGAAGACTTGGGCTCATGCTTGTGCTGCAATTACGCCCTAGATGTCGAACCAAGACCTCTTAATCCATCCAATGAATATCAACAATTTAAGATAATAAAGAAATGCTCAGCATTTCGAGCCAAATCTGTTGCATCAGATGGGTTCCCTCCTCTCTTCTTGAGGAGACCGGGTTGGACTCTCTGCACCAGAACACCCCATCATTATCATCTAAGTGAAGCTTTGGGTGTAAACCATGCCTTACGAGCCAAGTTACCGCCTTTTACCTTCTCTTCATCATCATCTGATCGCTACTCCGAGCCGGTGGTAGTCGGAAAATGGTACTGCCCTTTCATGTTTGTTAAGGAAGAAGGAGTGAATGTGAAGGAGCAGATGAAGCAGTCAGTTTTCTATGAAATGACACTTGAAAGAAGTTGGGATAAAGTTTTCTCTAAGAAAAATGATGGAAATAGTATTGAAGTGTTTGTGAATGTTGTGGTTGAAACTGAAGTTGCAAGTCTGGGTGATGGGAGAGAAGCCGTTTGGGAAGAAGGGAAATTTGGTGAAGAGTATGTGATGTGGTTTAAGAGTGAGGAGAGAGGAGAGAGAAAAGTAGGGTTGAACATGGCTACTGTGGAGAGAATGAGATGGGAGGAAGAAAGAAGTGAATGGGTGGGAAGGAATGATAAGAGAATTGAAAGAGTAGAGAATTTTGATGGAAAGAGTAATGAGTGGGAAAATTTTGAGTTTTACGTGATGGTTGAAAGTTTTGTGTTGAGGAAAATGGATGGAAATGTTGTGTTAACTTGTGATTTCAGGCACACAAATCATGTTCAGTGTAAGTGGAAGTGATTTCTTGTTATTAATTCCCAAGTCCTCTTTCTGGATGTTCTTCAGTTTGGTTAATATAATGTGTCTGAGTTGAAAAGTTGCAGAAAGTTGCAGCAACGAGAATGAATGAATAGTAGGGTTGTGAATGGCCATTATTATTGTTTGATCGAGAGAATGAAAATATAGAGAGAGGGGTAGAGTGTGGAAGAATTGGCATGTTATTGACAAAAATTAATTTCAAGTTGCATATATACCACCCCAGTCTCCTGTTATAAGCCAACTTCAACTACTTCATCATATCAACGAAGAGGTGGTTAAGTTATTAAAGTATTTTAAAAAAAGAAAATTTCAAATTTACCCTTATTTAAAACTATGAATTACATCTTTGTAAGGAATGAAATGGTATGAAACTTTAAATAGTGACAATCTTAGAAAAATGTAATTAATTAGTATTATACTAGGTGACCTATAATATATAAGGACCACATTTTCCTCCTAAAATATAACTTATTATAATACAGACAGAGTGATATTTGGGGAGAGTTTTAACTCGTGTTTAAGATAAAGGAGGAAAGTTGGAGGATGATTGTTTGGTTATTACAAGAACACACACCAAATTAGGTGCAAGTGGGGTCCTAATAATTCTATTGATCACTCTCAGCTTTATTTGGCCCCCCTAAAAAAAACAAAAGAGACTATAGAACATATATTATTGTATTATTTGGTCTTTACCATTGGAGGATTCGTGCAAACTACATTGAATGCAATTAGCAGAAATAGTCAATACAATTGTAGGTCCAATTGGCATATTCTAACTGTCCACAAATCAACGTCTAGTTACATATTCAAATTTTGTTGTTATCTCTTCGCCTTGATTGAATATATTAATGTCCTCATATTTTTGCGTCATTTTTTGTTGAATCGATCTATGTAAAAGATGACAGAATTAACTTAATTGTAAAACAGTACATGAACAGGCCCATAAACAAACTCAGTTTATATAGTTTCTTAATTAACTAACTTGGAATAATTTAGTTCTTATAGTTTATTAATTTTTAACAATTTAATTCTTATACTTACGCACATTATTATAGATTAATCAAGACATCTATATCAAGAAATGGTCAAACCAACTATGTTAATCAAGATTACCTACTACTTGTTTTTTTTATTACAAGATTACCTACTACTTTATTATATATTATCTCTTGTTTGTCACCAAATTTAAAATGCGAAATGCTTGAGTTCCCCTCTGACTTTGACTTTCCCTTGTTAAAACCTGAAGATTACTTGATGATTCCTCGCAGCTTCTTTCTATGTTCATCAGATTCAAACAACTTTTTCAAAATAATGTACGAGCTGATGTGCAAGGAAATGCACTAAATCCATATGCAAATGCAATATTCTCACACGCAAAGGATTTTGGGGGTTATATATATTCTTAGCAGTTTTACTAAATTTTTTAATACCAAACATCACAAAGGAAATGGACAAAAAGTCAATAATAATAAGATCAGATCAAACACGCAACCCCAGCAATGAATATAAATCACAGAACACAATGAAGCTCACAATACATAAACAAAGTATAGTAATAAGTAGTGAGAGAGAGAGAGAGAGAGAGAGAGAGAGAGAGAGAGAGAGAGAGAGAGAGAGAGAGAGAGAATGTACGTAACAAGACCTAGATCTTTGTTCAAAAGGGATCCTAACGCTCTTTCACAACTACCAGAGGGACCAAATTTAGGGTTCCTAGTACTCCAAGATGAAGAAGCTGAATCATACTGTTGTTTTGGCTGGTTGAAGAAGGGCGTCAGCAACCTGCCATTCCCACAGAACAGAAACTTAACCGTTACATACACAGTGCACATTGAACCTGCCACCATATCTTTACCAGATCAAGTTATGTTCATTCCTGTTCTTAATCAGCCTTTGTCTTCTAATCTCTACTACGTCATACGAAGGAAAGGGAAGTGTCAAGGGTATGTTTAAATTAATATTTCATATTTAGTTTACTTTGGCGATATACTATATCTGATCCTTAATATAAGATCCAGTTGACTAATTTGAGGACATTAAAGAAGTTAAATAAATTACTAAGTTATAGCATATGCTATATAATCTTTCTGAAATGCTTAGTATATCATTAAATTATATATCAATTTAAAAGTCAGGTAAATTAGTTTGTAAAAAACTGATAAATATAAATACATTAAAAAAACTTATTTAGCTTCCTTAATCTCCTCAAATTAGTCAACTGGTTTTGTAATACTAATCGGAGGTAGTAATTAATTAGCATAATCATTCCAAGGGTTTGATACGATGCAGTAAAGCAAGCACATCTTCAAAGGAAGAAGACTTGGGCTCATATTTGTGCTGTACTTACATCCAAGACGTCAAAGAAAGACCTCTAAATCCCTCTTATGAATATCAACAATTTGAAATAAGAAAAAAATATTGTGGTTTCCAAGCCAAGTCTGCTGCATCAGATGGGTTTTCCCCTCTCTTCTTGAGGAGACCAGGTTGGACTCTCTACACCAGAACACCCCACCATTATCATCTGAGTGATGCTCTAGGTGTCAACCCTACCTTGCGAGCCAATTTACCTCCTTTCACCTTCTCATCATCATCTGTTTGCTCCTCTGAGCCGATGGTGATCGGAAAATGGTACTGCCCTTTCATGTTTGTGAAGGAAGAAGGAGTGAGTGTGAAGGAACAGATGAAGAGGTCAGTTTTCTATGAAATGACACTTGAAAGAAGGTGGGACAAAGTTTTCACTGAGGAAAATGGTGGTAAGAGTAATCAAGTTTTTGTGAATGTTGTGGTGAGAACTGAAGTTGCAAGTCTGGGTGATGGGAGAGAAGCTATTTGGGAAGAAGGAAATTTTGGTGAAGAGTATGTGATGTGGTTTAAGAGTGAGGAGAGAGGAGAGAGAGAAGTAGGGTTGAACATGGCTACTGTGGAGAGAATGAGATGGGAGGAAGAAAGAAATGCTTGGGTGGGAAGGAATGAGAAGAGATTTGAAAGAGGGGAGAATTTTGATGGAAAGAGTAATGATTGGGAAAATTTTGAGTTTTATGTGATGGTGGAAAGTTTTGGGTTGAGGAGAATGGATGGAAGTGTGGTGTTAACTTATGATTTCAGGCACACAAATCATGTTCAGTGTAAATGGAAGTGATTTCTTGTTATTAATTCCCAAGTCTTCTTTCTGGATGTTCTTCAATTTGGTTAATATAAAATGTCCGTATGTAGAAGAAAATTACAAATATCTTGTTTAAAAATGTTATTATTTTTATTCTGAAGTTAATTCTTTCTGCTTGCTCAAAAAAAAAAAAAACAGTTAATTCTTTCTATTTTTGTTTAAAAATACAATGTTTATATTAAAATCCCCAAACAACACAGAAAACTTGATCTCTTCTCATAAACTCATAAAAACCCCTTATTTTGTATTGATAACTCTTAAATTACACCAAAAATATACCTCAGAAATGAGGAGTCTCGATACCCCACACTTAAATGAAATCTTGTCTTTAAAATGTTTTGTTGTTAAACTAAAAATCACAAACCAAACAAGGAAAAATAGAAGCCAAATTCTACAACGACATTGCAAAGTTGGATGCAATTCAAGCTTAATTCCAGAAATTAAGAGCAGAAATATTTTCCAACTTCAAAAAAATATAATTAGCAAGACAAATAATTAGGTAAAGATAAATTACAATTTGCCCCTCACCAATGCAAGTGTTTGCACTATACTCTCAAGATGCTAAATGTAACAGCCTGGGACCACACGTTGCACCTGTGGCTGGCCGAGACTACACATAACACCCGACAGGATTTGTCCCCCCCTCCACCACATAGGCCTAGGGATTTTCCTCTTTGAGGTACCCCAAATTTCCTCAGAAGAGTCGCGTCCCCAAGGATCAAAGGCTTGACCTGAGGATCAAGTACAAACCTTATGCGATCCTTGGTAACCAAGACTATATGCAGCACCCGGAAGGATTATTTCCCCCCAGGCACACAAGCTTAGGATTTTCTTCTTTAACGTACTCCAAATTTCCCCCAAAGAGTCGCCTCCCCAAGAATCGAAGGCTTGACCTGAGGGTCAAGTACAAATCTTACGTGATCCTGTGTAGCCAAGTGCACTACCAAGGATCACATAAGGTTTGTACTTGACTTTCAGGTCAAGCCTTCGATCCTTGGGGAAGCAACTCTTTGGGGGAAATTTGGAGTACCTTAAAGAGGAAAATCCTTAAGCCTGTGTGGCGGAGGGGGGACAAATCCTGCCGGGTGCTGCGTGTAGTCTCAACCAGCCGTAGGTGTTGTGTGTGGTCCCGGACTATTAGACTAAAAACTTGTATTTTACTCAATTCCACTTATTGCGTCCATTTCGCCAAAAAGCTTGATTATAATCTCATTCTCCACTATGTTTTTTCATTACATATACAAATCAAAGGGACTTGTTCAAGGTCTATGATGAATAAGGATAATGGAATGGAAATGATAAACCGAGGAACACTTATTTTAATTAGTACTAAGCATTTTACATAAAAACATGAAGAATAAATCAATACGCAACTTAGGGGAGTCATACTCTTATTCTTTCTTTTGTTTTCCCCATATTTATAATTCTTTTGCTTTTTGGTTTGTTCTCTTCCCCCCTTCTTTTTCACTATGGGCCCATTTGGTATGCTAAAAATTTGGCGAAGGAAAAGGAAAATCGGGATTTTTGTCTGTGCATATTTGACTGGCAAATTTTCTAACAGAGAAATTTCTAGCGGAACTCGATTTTCCTTTATCAAGAAACAAAAAACCGGACCAGGCAATGAATCGGTCATAGAACAGATTCAAGGGTTAATGGGTCAATCAGGGTCTAACCGATGATCGGACTTGCCATATTAAATTATTATAATTTATTAGTAGCAATATATATATATATATATATTTAAACTTCTATAGATAAAAATGAAGATCTTTAGAAAAAAAAATGCTTAAAATCTGTTAGTATTAGTTATAATGCTTATATTTATGCAATGATATCTTCTTTCCTATAATTATTATATCCTTTTAAATAATTTTTTTCATTATCTTCTTCGTTTTTTTTAGATTTGTTCTTTTTTTACCTACTTTTCTCTTCATCTTGATCTTCAACCTTTCATTTTCCCCTCAAAAATAGCACAAAATAATAATTAGAAAAATAAAAAAAATAAAATCGGTTCAACCAGTTGAATCACCGGTTTTTCAGTTTTAATCGGTTCAAACCGGTCAAACTGTTTTTAGACCTATTCATAGTCCAATGGGTGAACCAAACTGACCACTGACCGGTTCGCTGTTCAACCGGTTGAACCAGCCTATCCGATTCCTTTTTTGTTCACTGTCCCTTATACATAGTAAGCGCCCTTCCCACCCCTTTTGGTGGGAACTTATTTTCCAATGCGATGGCAAAATCTCAAAGACAAGTTTGCTCCTAGTTCTTCTTCTCTATCGTCATCAAGTGCACCTCTAGTTGGTTCTCTTCTCCGTTACTACCCTAGGAGTGAAACAGCTTGCACGGGAATGAAACTCCAGGGGCAGCTTGAGTTTCTTGGAAATCTTTTCTCTTTATATATATAATATATAATATATTTTATTTTATATAATATTTAATAATTTATACTATCTTCGGCTAGTTATAAATACCTAGTTAAATTTATTTTGGGAGATGAAGGAAGCTAAATAAGTTACTTAATCATATCATATATTGTGTATGATTAAATTATATATCATTTTATAAGTCAGACAAATTGGTTTGAAGAAAAAAGGATAAATTTAAATACTTTAAAGTAATTTAATTAGTTTCATTAATCTCTCTATAAAGGTCAATTGGGTCTTATATTTAGGAATGGAGGTAGCATTATTTTATATTTATTTATATAATATTTTATCCTAATTGATTAATAAATACTCATTAAGGGCAATATGGTCATTTGAATGGAGGTAGCATCATTTTTAGCCTACCAAATATAAAATTTCCCATCAAACCATTTTTAATTCCAATGCATTCGAAACATGTTAGTGGTAGGAAATTTTCTATTTCCAAATGACATATTTACACAAAATCCATATTGTATTGGTTTCTTCTTATTTCAATTCCTTCACTCTTTTTTTTTTAAAGATATATCACTTAGCATAAGTTACTAAAGCACTGAATGAAAAAAATAGAAAAAGAAAAATTGCATCAATTAAAACAAAGAGCTATTGAATTTAGGCATTTTCTTGAAGCAAAGAATTCATATAATAAGGATAAGCATTTGGCCAAACTAACTAGCTATGAAAATGAATGTCTAAATCATTTTTCATATGCATCAAAAGGAGATTTTTATGTTTTAAAAGAGTTTCATGCGAAGTTTTAGAAATGAAATTAAAATAAATGTACTCCCTCTTGATAGAAATCACAACTTTGGCTCAAATTCCTCATCGATCTTTGAATTCCTAAATTCAATCATTCAAGCGAAATTCTTTGCTTATTTTCTAAAATTCTAGGAAAAGTACAAAACAAGCTTAAATTCAATGCTTTTAAGTTTACATCAAATCAACCTTGAGAATGCTCATTGTAATGCCCCAAATTTTGATTAAGGGCTAATGAGGATTTTTATGGATATTTGTGAATTTAAATTGGAATTATTATGTGTTTTATGGCAATTTTAATTAAAGTGCCAAAATCAGGAAATTTTTGAGTAATTAGTCAGTGATTAATGAGGAAATTAATTGCTAACTAAGAAGAAATATGATGTGTGACCAAATGGCTAATGGAGTGGTTAGAGTACCTAATTTAGTTACTTAACTTTATGAGAGCTAATGGAAAGGAGACACTTGGCATCATATATGATGGTAGTGGTTGGAGAAGTCAAAGTATGTATTTTATTTTTCTCTCTCTCTCCTCTCTTCCCTCATTTTCCGTTGAAACTGTATGGGAGGGAGTATGATCATCATTTCTTTCATCTTCATCACTCAACCTCTTACTTCTCTCTGCCTCATTCGACACCATTGAAGAAGAGGAAGGAGAAAAGGAAAAGCTTGAGAAAAAGGTAAAAAGATGACCTCCATTGCTCAAACTCTCTTCTCTAATGTTATTCCTTGAGTTGAGAGCTTCATGTTGGTGGTTATAGCTTCTCTATTGGTGTTGATTTGTGGCCACAAGGAATTGTGGAGGTTGGAGAATCAAGAAGTGTTTTTGAGAAAGTTGATAAGGTAAGTAAAACCAATTCTTCTATCTATGTTTTGTGCCAAATGGTTTGATTTAGAATTTTTGGGATTTTTGGCATGATTTTCAAAATTGAGGATCATGGTGTTTTTGGTATGTCATTAGCATGAAAATGGTATGTTGTAGTGATTTTGGGATAGATAGAATGGATTTGGGATTGAAATGTCTTATTTGGATGATTTTGGAATTTGAATTTTTGTGTTGCCCAAAAACCAAAGCATGATAATGGAATAGGATTTTGGTGTTTCTGATGGTTCTATTGAATTCATTGGGTATTTTTGTGTGGGAGTAGCCTTGGGTGAGAGTTTGGGACCATTAGAATCACTTGGGCAAATGTTGGGAAGTGCTGTCAGTTTTCTGCATTTCTGGTTTCTGATCTATATCACTCGAGTGGTCAGGGGTCCACTCGAGTGCGAGATGAAGATCACTTGAGTGGTGATGGGTTCCATTTGAGTGCGGTAGTGTATTTTTCCCTTTCTGCTTCCAATTTCATATTGCACTTCTATGTGTAAAGGCAAGAGTGTTGCCTCACTTGCGAGTGTGGAGGGTTCCCACTCGAGTGAGCCTCTTCTCACTCGAGTGCAGGTGTATCTGACATCGTGAACTCTCGTCTCAGGTGGTCCCTTGTGTCCATTTTTTTCAAGAGTGAGCCTTAGCACTCGCGGGTGCTAAGCTGTCACTCGACTGGAATCATATCTTCTCTAGTTCTCTCTTATACTGAAAGTTCTTCTGCTATTAGGTGAGCACTTCTTGAACCTCACTTTGGGGTACTCAGGTGAGCATTAGGCTTCCACTCGAGTGATAGAGGTCATGCTCGAGTGTAGCGAGCAATTCTGGTTATTGTCATTCCTTTCTGCTCTCAGGTGAGTACTTTCTACACCGCACTTCCTAGGACTCGAGTGAGGGTGAGGCTAACACTCGAGTGTTGCTTCCATGACTCGAGTGTCCATACAATATCACTTGAGTGAGGCCATCTTCACTCGAGTGTCTCAGTAAAAAATATCAGTTTTGTGCTTTCAAAAAGGGGATATTTGGGGATCGTCTACCAACCCTTTAAAGCTATTGATAGAGTTATTCATGGGTGTTAAAAGAGCAATAACGATAACTAAATTAAGTGTTAAGAAGTCATTAATAATTGCAATAGAGAATTGACTCTTTGTCCCTAATTATTAATTATAGGGTTCGGCATTTGTCCTACTCAGGAGAGACCGGTGCCAGAGCACGCACGGAAGGACTTAGGTAGTGACTTTTCTCTCATGTTGGGTATGATGCTTGGTATGCATGACTTATCATTGTTTGTTATGTGAATCTTTGGCATGAGGCCATTGGATAATCTCCCGTAGTGCATTACAGCGTGAGCAGTTCAGTGTGAGAAGTCGTAGGGGTAATGGTTATCACACCTACCCCTGCCATTATTTCTACTATTGTAATTGCCAGGGGTGTGTTGTGGAATCGTGGATTTCTGTTTGAGTATCTGGCCAATGTGGCTGTGTGTGTATGTGAAATATTTTGTATGGATCATAGCTGTGGTGATATATGTGTTATGATCATGTGATTGTGTAATACAGCGTGAGCACTTCAGCGTAAGCAAACGTAAGGGTGACATGAGTCATACCTGCCCTTGCCTCTACAACTGCTGTTGTAGTTGCAATGTATGTGTGATGATTTGCTTTCATGCTTTGTTGTTGTGCATATTATGAGTGATTTGACACTATGGGGTTTCCTTAGAATCTCACTCTCCCAAAACAATTTCATACAGGGCTGAAAGATCAAAGGGGAAGCGAGTGATGAAGAACGAGTAGAGCTCCAGATAGGACTTTCATTTTGGGAATATTTTTTTATCATACTTGTAATTTTTGGATATATTTTTGGGAAGCAATTGTATATATTTGTAGTATGGCATAGTTTTGTGTGATCCCCAAGTTAAAAGGGAAAGAGATTATGGGCCATGTGCCTTGTATAAACCCTTTATTAATCAATGGAACCCGAGTGTGTCAGGAATTTATGTTGTACTATGATATGTATGAATGGAATCAACGCGTACAGGCCATTTATGTTTGAAATGTGAGTATGAGACCATTGTGGAACAGGTGTTGTAAAAGCTTTTGAAAACCCTAATTTTTGGGAAATTTTATTTTGACTTAGTCCCAAATTCTACATGGTCTCTAATTCAAACTTAATTACGTTTTTACAAATTAATCTCGGCCTTGATCGTGAAGGTTACACTCATAAGTAAAATCTAAACTCAACAGCTAGTCGATACTCATTTTCAGTAGTGGACAAATTCCAATTTCACACAAATTATGAATAAAAACATGTTGTTATTATATATAGTGCTTTTTAAATATATATTTATTGATTACTTTAGTTTGATTATTTATTTTATCTGATATATATATATAACTTTGTTTATATTAAATTATCCGGATGAGATTTGGTTTTAGTAAAAGACAAGATTGTCTTAAGGAAGAAGCAATTATTTAATGCTTTCATAACACACTTACATACATGATTATATATTAATCAAGATATATCATCAATAAATCAAGATACCTTTTATTAGACAAAATATAATTTCCTCGTTTCGCATCACGTCACCACCGGTAGATACCTTACCAACACCTTCCACTTCAATTCATATTTTTTCACGAAAAGCAAATGTAAGATAATAAATCTAGTCTTTCACTAAGATTTAAATTAACTGTCCTGAATTCAAGTTGATTATGGTTCCCCTCTTCCTCAGAGAAAAAACAATCAAACAATTCTCAATCATGGTCCTTATAGATTGGATCATCCATATAATATACAAAAAGAAACTCCAGATATGATATCTATCTCTTTGAATGAGATCTCAATTCCACAGATGGTTTCATTAGATAGCTTACAACTAGAATGCCTCTTTTTTCCAATCTAGTTCCTCGACTACCGTGAACCCAGTTAGATTCGTGTATGATGCACTTTTAGCTATTGGGAGAACCCAAGTACTTTCTTTCGCATCCATGAAAGAGATCTCAAAGATCTTTTTTCCTTTTGGAAGATACAAGAGCAAAACAATCAACCTAATGATATTGGAAGACACAAAAGATTCTTCTAATGTATCATTTTTGTGTCCAATGGAATTCATAGGTATAGGAAGAAGCTTGCCAAAAAGAGATTTTTAAATTTGACTATCTTTTGATTGTTAATATGATATATAAGGACTACTACTACAAAGAGTACTAAACCCTTAGTCGTTAAATATCGATTGCTTGTTGAACCCTGTGAATCACGTCAAAGTAGAATACTCCTTATATAGGAGTTCAAGAGTCTCATAAAACGCTCTTGATGGAAAACATATGAATGAAAGATCCCACTAAATTGAATTGGGTCCATAAATCTAAGAAATAGTGAGAATTTTCTCTCTCTCAATATCTCTCTCAATTCAAAAATTCAAGATTCGAATTGATGTCCTTTCATTGAGTCCTCCTAAATTGCATTGATTTATCCTAAACATTTCGTTTCAATTGGAATTCAGTTATTCACCATGTATGATGATCCATGCCAAGCATCCATGGCTGAATGGCTTAAGCGCCCAACTTATAATTGGCGAATTTGTAGGTTCAATTCCTACTAGATGCACTACTACAGAAGAAGGATTTAGTGTCCATCTTTAACATCTATTTCCAAAAAAAAGGGACGTCAAAACGTAGGTGGCAACATTTTTGTAATTTTTGCTGTGATTTTGGCTCCTTTTGTGTCCTTTTTCTTGAAAAGGACTCCAAAACTTTGGCTTTTGGCTTCCCTTTGTTAAAAAGGGATGCCAAAAGACTTTGGCGCCAAAGTGTTAGGTGTCCCTTTCTAAAAAGGGATACTAAATATTGCTTTTGGAGTCCCATTTTAAAAAATGGACACCCAAAGCAGCCCTAAAAACATTATTAGATTTGACACAAACTCTTTCTCCTTCATCCAAAAGCCCTTGGCCTCCAACGTGTTCCCTTCGTCACTGCTCATCATCCTCTGTTATTGCTAATCGTCTTTTGTCACTCTTCATCATCTGCCGTTGCTGATACTCCTCCTTTGCAGATCCTCATCCATCGCAGGTCCTCCTCTGTCGTAATTCATCCTTCTGCTTGTCTAGTCTCTATTTTTGGCTCTGTCTCTTTGTTGCAGCTCCTCCTCTATTATGACTCCTCTATCCTCACCTCGTCTCTATCTTTGTCTCTTAGTTGCAGGTCTATCTTGACACTTTTGCCTGCTCGTCCTCTATTACCCACTCTTCTCCTCTATAGTACTCCACTTCGCTTCTCATGCTTTCTCTTTTTTCCCATGACAGTAAATTATAGTTCAAAATATGGCTAGATTTTATGCAGATTGATTATATACTAATCAACACTTTAATTTTAATACTAACAATGACACATTTGGTAGAGGAATAAGTTTGATATAATTGTTGATTTTGATTGCACTTAAGGTGTTTGATAGAATGTCTAAGAGAAGAAATTGATTGGAATGTTGTTGAAATTGCTAGATAACTAAGGCCTATGCTATAAGAAGAATAAAATGGACTTGAGAATTGTTTTATGTTGATTATTAGTTCAATTTAGATAAGAATTTTAACTTAAGAGGCCTTATGAATGCTTAAGCATGTATCTTTGTTGGGAAGTATTATGGAGTTTGTAAAGAAGAAAATTGTTAGATGAATTAAAGTTGCTCAAGCTTTATGCAATACTATGACACTTTTCTCTTTTTATATTTTGTTAGTTGGTTTTGTTTGAAATAAGTTGAAATGGATTGTTGTTGAAATTTTTGGATGTCTTACTATTAAGGGGAAATGCTGCTGAAATTTTTTTAAAAAATGAGTAAAAGGCAATCCCTTCTTGACTAGTATTGACATGTCCTTCCTTTACAATTGTTTTAAACTTGAGTTTTGCTGGAAATTTGTTAGGAGGTAATAAAATGATCATAGTTGGATGAATGCTTTGAGAGCTAGTAAAGAATATGAGAATGGGGTGAAAGAGTTTATTGAGTTTACTAGAAGGAATGCTCCTACAAAAAATGGAATATATTTATATCCTTATGTCAATTGTTTAAATGAGAGTCAATAGGATATTGATTATATAAGGGACTACTTACTTTGTGACGGAATAAATCTTTAGTACACAAGGTGGATATGGCATGGTGATGAAGTAACTGCTTGTGCGTCACACAAGAAGGAAGATGCGGATGCCGTAGATGAAGAAAGAATGGAGAAAATGATCCATGATGTTGAGGTAGAATGTGGAGTGATGCAGAGAATGTGGAGTAATGCAGCAACTGTATGTATATGAGAGAATATGGAGTGATACAGAGACATTGTTGTGCCCTGGTAGTAAGTATACATGCTTGATAGGCACCTTGAATTTGATAAACTTAAAGGTAACTTATATGTGGACTGATAGTAGTTTCAAATTATTGCTTGAATTGTTGTTTGGTATGTTTTCATATGATAATGTACTTTCAAATCATATGTATGAGGCCAAGAAAACTTGTCCACAATGGGCATAGAGTATAAAAAGATACACGCTTGTCCTAATGATTGCGCATTATACAAAAGGAGTATAAAGGTCTTAGTAAGTGCCCGAAGTGTAAAACTTCACAATATAAAGTGAAGAAAGATGGTGGTTGTAGGGGTGGGACAACAAAAAGGAAATATGTAAAGGTATTATGGTATCTTCCAATAATACAGCTGTTTAAGCATTTGTTTGCCAGTGCAATAAAAGTGAAGAAGTTGATATGGCATTCTGCTAAAAGAATATCTGATGGAAAATATCTTCGGTACCTGGTTGACTATCCATAATGAAAGAAAATAGATGAAATGTCCTCTCAATTTGGTAGTGAGTTAAGAAATGGGCTTTATATAGATGGAATCAATCTGTATGAAACTCTTAATAGCATACATAGTGCATGGCCGGTTTTCCTTGTGATATACAACTTACCTCCCTAGCTATGTATGAAACACAAGTATGTAATGCTTGCTATGATGATTTCTAGACCAAAATAAGTAGATAATGATATCGATGTCTCCTTTGTACCTTTGATTGAGGGCTTGAAGAAGTTGTAGGTGTGTTTGATGCATATAAGTAGGAGTCCTTTAAGCTTCGTATAATGATTTTCACTACGATAAATGACTTTTCTGCATACATAAATTTGCCAGGGTACTATTTGAAGGGGCATAAAGTATGTCTGATATGTGAAGCAAACACATACTTCCATCAATTTAAGCACGGAAGAAAAATGGTCTACTTTGGTTACAGGAGGTGTCTTCATCAGTTCCACCTATATTGTAGGTTAAGAAAGCATTTTAACGGCTTACTATAATGGAATGGCTCCAAAGGCAATAACTAGAGAGGAAGTTTATAGTCAGGTGGAACGTATCAATGTCATTTTTGGAAAGAATCAGAGGACTACAGGTGAGAAGAATATATGGAAGAAGAGGTCAATTTTCTTTTATCATGCATATTGGCGTAGTCATGATGTGAGATGCAATAATGATGTTTGCATGTGGAGAAAAATGTTTATGATAGCTTTGTCGATATGCTTTTGCACATGCCAAGGAAGACTAAGGAATAAATTAGTGTGAGACTAGACTTGGTTGATATGGGAAAAGAGATGGGTTACATCTACAACTAAGATAGCTAGCAATGTATATATTGTCAAGAGCTGAGACAAAATGTTTGCACGGATGTTTACATGACATTAAGGTGCCATAAGGGTATTGTTCTAATATGAGAAGGTTTTTCTCAATGAATGATTTAAAGTTAGTGGGAATAAAGTCCCATGATTATCATATGTTGATGCAACAACTATTACCAGTAGCTATTAGAGGCATTATGAAAGATGAAGTGTGAACTACTATAACAAGATTGTGTGTTTTCTTTAATGCTATATGTAATAAAGTTATTGGCACTGAAAAGTTAGATGAATTGGAAAATAAGGGTTGTATTATTTTGTCTTAACTAAAGATGCATTTTCCTCTTACATTTTTTGATATAATGTTGCATTTGATAGTTCATTTGGTAAGGGAGGTAAGGTTCTGTAGTCTAGTTTACCTAAGGTAGATATACCCTTTCAAGTGATATATGAAGATCTTAAAAGGGTATTCTAAAAATCTTTATCGACTTGAAGCCTTAATAGTTGAAATATATGTAGTTGAAGAGGCTATGGACTTTAGCAAAGATTATCTATTAGGGGCAAAGGCGCTGATAGATCTCAATATTTATATATTTTTATTAATTAATCTTAGGCTTTTATGGGTCTTAATTGAATATTTTGGGCATAATCAAGTGATAATGTGAGATTATAGTAAAAGAATAATTTGGGAATTATATTAGATAAATTGTGATATTTTTAATTAATATTTATTATTCCCATTATTCTTTAATTGTGAGTAAAAGATATTACCTTTGTGAATATAATTTTGTAGGTGATGATGATATGGCACAACTTGAGTTGTTAATGTTAAAGATGTTATTTTGGAGCTTAATGAAGGACAAAAGTGGAACATCACAAGTGCAGAATTTATTTTCACATTTTTTCTAAGAGGAGGTTAAATGAGTAAGGACCTTGTTTGATGGTTACAATTTTATGTCTAATGCTTAAAACAGATTTTTTAACTCTTATCCAAACAAGGCACAACTCACTTTTAACCTAAAGAATAAGGGAAGAGAAGAGGATGTCATTGTTTTGCAATAGAGTGGCGGCAGGCTGAATTGAGAGATGTTGAACCGTGTGAAAGGGGAATGGAAAAAGGAAACAACCGAATATGTTGACCCAAGAGTAACAAGTAGAATCGAAATTGAAGTTTGAAAAGAAAATGAGGGAGTGGACCGAGTTGAGATGGAGAATTGAAGTGAAAATGCATAAAAGAAATAGTTGGACCGAATTGAATAAAAGCATGAAGAAGGTGGTGTTGACCTAGTTGAAGAATTGAGATGATCACTTGGACCGATGTGAAAAAGATGGAGCAGGTTGAAAAGAGTGAACCGAAAATAGGAATTAAAGGAATAGAGAAAGAGTTGAGCCGAAATGTTTGACCAAGAGTGGAGAAGGCTGCTGGACCGAAATGGGATTGGAATTACAATAAGGGATCTGGACTAAATGAAAGGGGGGCTGACCACTTGAGTAAGGAGGAGAGCACCGAATGAATTAATAAAGGGGTGCAGCTAGGAAGGAAATAAAGTAGGGATTGGTGGTTGTGTGTGAGGAGGGTGAGGCACCGAAACGAAAGGAAATGAAATAGAGGAGTATTGCGGCTGTGAAGAGCAAGAGGGAGCAGCGAAAATAAAGAAGGAATTGTAAGGGCTGTTGTTAAGGTTTTAAGTAGTTAAGTATTCTTTTCAGTTGTCATAGTGTGTCTTAGTTTAGTAGGAAGTATGTAGCACTCATTTGAATTTTGGCAAAATCTTGATTTTCGATTAGCACTGTCTTGCTGGAACTGAAATATTCTTGCCCAGAAAATTCTGAAATTTGACAGTAAAAGTTTTTCAGCATTCTAAGCAAAACTAATAGCTTAAGTTATTAGGTCTGCTGGATTTTAGCCCAATTCGAAGGTTTGCTATACTTTTATGAATTTTCTTTCTTTTTTTGGTATTTTTCTAAGTTTTTGATTTAGTTTATTCTTAGGGTTTTCTTTGATTTTTCTTGGTTGCTAGTGTGTTTTTGAGTTTGTCTTAGTTAGTTGTTAGTTGTTGAAGTGTTTAGTAGTGGTTTAGGTTAATTTTCATTTTTATAGTTGTTTTACATTCCATTTACAATTAAAAAAAACAAAAAAAAAATAAATTTGCATTTTGTTGCTTTGCTATCATGTTCTTAGTAGCCATTATGTGGTTCATTATTGTTTTATGGTGAGCAACTTTGCATTCTACATCCTTGGAAATTTGTTGGTTGCAACTTGAGATTTCAGGTAGCTATCACATTCTGTAAGTTGTGCTTCTAGTGACTCTACTTGTATACTTACGGTTTGAGGTACTACTTCATTGCTATACCAACTTGTTCCCCTAAAAGATCACCATCTTGCCATGGATCCAGTTCCTCCTCCAGAAGGCGTACCTCTACCCATTGGGGAGCGTAGAACTATCAAAGATCTTACCTCTTCTACTGATATTATTGATCCTTTCCTCTCTTGTCCTGAATTTAATATTAATTTTGAGTTGAAAGGTCCTTTGTTGAGTCATTTACCAAAATTTCATGGTTTACCTGCAGAAGACCCTAACAGGCACTTGAGGAATATGTACATTGTGTGCAACTCTATGAAACCAATGGGAGTTGATCTAGATGAGATGTGCCGAAAAGTCTTTCATTTTACATTGGAAAACAAAGCTAAGGAGTGGTTCTTGATGCTACCTCACCACAATCCTAATGCTTTAACCTCTTGAGACACCTTGAAGAGTGCCTTTTTGGAAAGATACTTCCCTTCTTCAAAGATAACATCTCTCACTAAGGAAATCTTTGGTGCTAAACAAGGGCTCCATGAATCTTTTTATAAGTATTGGTGTCGATTTCAAGAACTCCTAGCCAAGTGTCCACATCACCAAATCCAGAAGCTCGATTGGTGCAATATTTTCATAATGGGTTGCTTCCTCAAGATAGGAAGAGTTTGGATTCATCTTCTGGAGGCACTATTCAATTGCTTACACCTGAAGAAGCTTGGGCTTTAATTGAGAAGATAGCTAGTAATTATCAACAATTTGAAGGGTTGGATGCTAGAAAAGTCCATAAGGTCTCACATGCTTCAAGATCTTCAAGGGAGTATGATAATTTGTCATCCCAAATGACAGATGTGAGAACTGACCTCAATAAGCTCATGGCCCATCTAAACAATGTGAACATTCATAGGTCATATTCTCAAGCTCTAGTGGCTCCTAGCTGTGACATATGTAGCTCTCACATGCATATTGCTCCTAATTGCCCACACCAACTTGGGGAGGTCTCGGCTATTTTTCAAGGGAGACAAGGACAGAATTAAAGACCTTGGAATCCCTACTCTAATACATACAATGAGGGTTTGAGGTCCTATCCCAACTTTGGTTGGAGGAACCAAAATCAATTTCAAGGGAGTTCTTCAAATCAAGCTCCAACTCAAGGACCTTCAAACCAATCTAATCCCCAACAAATAGTAGTTGCTACACCTAAATCCCATGCTATTAAAGATGATATCTCTTAACTTCTCAAGTGTATGAACAATGTGTCATCTTCAATGGGTAACTTAGTGTAACTCCATACCGTAATTATATCCAGATTACGGGATTAAAGTAAAATAGAGACCAATAACAATCAAATAACATTTATAAACCCATCTACCAGATGGGATTTTCACAAATACCTTTTGAAATCATTTATAACCTGGTCTCACATTCACATTCCGAATACAATTACTACACTAAGATAAATCACATTCAATATATCAGAGTACGCAATGTAATAATTCCGGCAATTCCGGATTCCATACATTAACTCAAAGCCTTATAGGGCATATTCGCCCCTACAAGCCCTCATATGGGGATTACACAAAGTCTTCTCAAATACACATCTCAAATACATATCTGAATACATACTCAAATATACATCCATATCATATATAATTATCCCAACATCTATGATAACCAACTACCAAACTCAAATACTCTAAGGAGTCTTCACCGTCCTTGAATGCCTGCACCATCCTCGCTTTTCCTTCCCTATCTACAATGTTTATAGGGGAGGGTGAGATTCAAAAGAATCTTAGTAGGATAACAATATCAATATGCACGTACAATAAATGTTTAATGCATGACATGCTTGCATCACACAACTCATGATAACACAATGACAATTTACAAGCTCAATGCTTCGAACAATATACCTATGACCATAGCATAAATTGTAACATAGCTTCAAATTACACATAATTATGCAAAGCTAAGACATGCACCAACACACTAACACATATATCAAATACAAGCAGAAGAGATATGTTCTCTACACTCTTTCCACGTAAGCTCCAGCTCCGGCTGCTCATGATCAGGGCGAACACCAAATCCTATAACCAAACAAGGACATAGGGTTAATCCCTTTTCCAATTCCTTAACTCTCAAACACTTAATGTTAGTTATCATTCACGACCTTTAGGTGGCTAATCAAAGCCCAAACATATGCCTAAAGGCTTGGGGGGACACTTGATCAAAGATCAACTTTTAAAAGTCCAAAATGCTAATTTTTGGGGGTTGTCCGCGGCCCATAAATCCACTGGCCGCGGCCAAAAACTACCCAGAAACATTTGGGCAGCGGCCAAGAAAATCCAGTTTCTTCGCTGAAATTCCAAAAATCATAACTAATTCCACAAAAATCAAAATGAGGTGATCCCAAAGCCAAATGAAAGCTATTAAAGTCCTCTACACAGGAAAAATATTGGCCAATGCTGGAAATCACAACATAAATACATATTTCCCCAAAACTCAAGACTGTCCCAAAACAGTGTTCATTTTCGACCTCAAAATTTGGACAGCCATAACTCACAGAAGACAAAACGAAATGGCACAAAATATGTGTCCATTTTAAATCTTGGGATGTGAAATTTAAGACTGGAAAGTTTCTTAATTTTCTGACATTCTTTGCCCTGTCAAAACGTCCACACAACCAGACTGCCTAGATAGAATTTACACTAGACAGAATTTCCAGTTTTGCACCAATGATTCCAATGGTTCCCAAATTCACACCAAATACCATTTCCACATAAATTTTCATAAGGAATCCATTGGAATCACCAAAACAACTAAATCACATCACATTGACATGTTTTACCAATAATCATAACATGTCATCACAAAACCACAACACAATCACAACATTGTACTCTTTTCATTCCAAGTTCTCAAACCAATTCCAATGACCAAATACCACAATATGGCACCATTTTCAACATAAAACAAAACCTAATTCATCTAATCCAAAATCACAAGAAAATCAGGGCAAAATTCAAAATTCACTAAACTTAACCAAAACTTACAAAACTTAGATCAAAAGGAAGCAAACACTCACCTCTTCCTCTTTCCCAAACCAATTCCTTGATTCTTCATCTTTCCACTTTTGCTCAAGCTCTCAAACACCTCCAATCAAGAATCTAAAATCATAGAGATGAAGCTCTCATCACTATGAACAACTTTATAGAAGGACATTAGAGCATTAGAGGACCATAAACCAACCAAAATCTCACCTCTAGTTTTCTCTTTCCTCCCCTTGTGCTTGGCGAAAATGGAGACAAGAGATAGAGAGAGATGAAGATGAAGATGATGAAGAGAGGATCAGTTTTTGGGATGACAAAACCGACCAAATAAAGAGAGGAGAGAGGGAAAATGAGGTTTGACACTTTGACCTCATCCAAGGGCTCACAAAGTGCCAAGTGTCACCATCTTGACAAACCTCACATGAGCTCACACACATGTGATTCCACCCCTTGATCTCTTGCACAATTCAATCTCAACCATTGATCTTTGAGTTACCAATGAGCTTCCTCTTCGATAATCGATCAATCAGTCGGTAACTTTACCGTTTTGCCCTTGATTATGGCAATTCACACTGAATCACCACCAAATTCTTTTTCTCATTCATTTACACCATACATACGCCCTTCCCCTTATTTTTATTCAATTTAGATGTTAATTCATAATTGAACTCAAATACAGGGTCTAGGTACGAATCACAACATATTCGAATCACATTCGAATCTCAAATCACATTGGATTCTCCAAAAGGGTTCATTTATCAATAACCACCTCCACTTTTGGAGTCATTATCTCTTAATCACAATTTAGGATCCTGCTAAACCAGGGCTTAGCAGTCTACTAATCTCAGGCTTATTCTCTAGCCTCAAGTCTCAGAATTCGAGGTATTACACTTAGCCTCGAGATTTGATGAAGAGAGAGCTCAAACCAATTCTAAAGTTTCTGACATTGGGACTAAGTTTGATACAATCTTCAACAAGTTGGAGTTGTTGGATTCTAAGAATGCTAACCTTACTTCATTTATCACTCAAATGTCTGATAGCCTCAATGAGCAACAAGCTAAGAGTGGACAAGAGTTGCCTTCTAACACTGTGATCAATCCTAAGGATATACATGCTATCTCCTTGAGAAGTGGTAAACAAGTAGGTAAACAAGTCCGATTTGAAGAAAATGTTGAGAGTTTCAAATCTGGAATACATTCTAGTGATAGGCACAATGAAGAGGTTGAGGGTCCATTGCAACCACAAGTGAAAGATAATGATGGTAGTGATGATTCTAATCAAAGCACTCACTTTACTATTGGAAAATCTGAAAGTATGGTTGAACAGAAGCTTCTACAAAGGCATTCTTCTCCAACTTCAAATATGGATAGCAAGCAAGGAATGTCAACTTCAACAAATACTAAGGTACTTGACCCTTCAACTTCTTCTTCTTTAAGCAAAGGGGAAGGTTAAAAGGTAAATATCTCTGAAATTCCATTTCCTAATTCATATGTCTTAGCAAAAAGGTTTCAAATGAAAAGAAATTTCTTGATATGATAGACATTTTTAGTAAGATTGAAGTTAATTTGCCTTTGCTTGATGTGTTGAAAGGAATTCCTGCTTGTGCTAAATTCTTGAAAGATTTATGCACCCAAAAGCGTAGGTGTAAACCCAATGAGTGTGTTTAGTTGAGTCCTAGTATGTCTGCTATGTTTAAACCCCATCTCCCAATTAAGTGTAAAGACCCTGGCTCATTCACTGTTCCATGCACTATGGTACCATGCCTTTTAGTAATGCTCTTCTTGATCTAGGAGCCACTATAAATGTCATGCCCTACTATGTTTACACCTCTCTTGCCCTCATAAACATCAAATCCACTAGTGTCATCCTACAACTAGCTGATCGCACCACTAGGAAACCTCATGGCTTATTGGAAGACATCTTAGTCAAGGTCAAAGACTTAGTGTTTCCTACTGATTTTTATGTCCTAGATATGTCTATTGAGGTCTCAATTGAGGAACCATTGATTTTGGGTAGGCCTTTCATGCGCACAGCTAGTACTATCATTAGCATGAAGGATGGGTACATAACTATGGAAGTAGGTGATCATGTCATTCGGTTTAATGTTTATGAAGATATGAATCACCCATTTGAGGACTACTCCCTTCTTGGCTTGAATGTGATTGATTTGGCCTTAGAAGAGGTAATTGATGAGTCTACTTTCTCATTGTGTGTGAACAATGATTTTTATGATGATGTATGTGCTACTATTGGTTCAAATTCTTCTCCCTTTATTGATTGTGATGATGATGTGTGTAGTATTGATTGTATGTCAATTGATAGCTCACTTTCCACTTCCAATCCTTTTATTTTTATTTTTCTAACCTTGGTAGTACTATATCTTCATTTGATAATTATTATGGTGTTGGGAAAGAATTATTGTGTAGCTTTATAGAATTTGAGAATGTTAGTGAAGTGGATTACACTTTTGGAAGTGAAGCAACATCCATTAGCACTGAATCTGCTTCTATGGACACAAGTGGAGTCATTGTTGAAGATGAGGAAAGAAATTAATGTGCTACTGATGGCATGACTGCAATTCATGGGTTTAAGCTTCACATTCCTCCATCTTACAAGTTTCAGACTTCTCCTAACCTTAAGAATGATTGCGTGGGTAACCTCACTTCTTTCCAATTATTGAAATACTTACATTCTCCTTTTGGTGATGAACTTAGCAGGTCAAAAGTCATAAATTTCTTTGCTAAAAATTTTGGAAATAATGGACAACCACATGTCAAGATTGTAACAGGGGAGAAACTCAGTTCTAATCAATTACTATACTGTTGCATACTATTTTATGATGCTACTTCTCATATATTTCACTCTTTGATTGATGTAGGTGGTAGTCAAGGTTGCTGTGTAAATGAGCCACAATCTCAATCCACATCTGAATAAAGGGGGCATACTTTCAATCCAACAATTATTGGGGATTTTCATAAGAAAGGGAAATTTCTTGGTGCACTTGAGTTGAAAGAACTTTTACCTTCAATTGTGTAACCCCCTGAACTCAATTTAAAACCCCTTCCCCCTAACTTGAAGTATGATTTTCTTGCTGAACATGATCAATTACCTGTCATTATCTCTAGTTCCTTAAGTACATCTTAGGAGTTGAGTTTACTCCATATGTTGAAGAAACACAAGAGGGCAATAGGGTGGACTTTATGTGACATTCCAGGTATTAACCTAACTGTATGCACCCACAAAATACTTTTGAATGAGGGTTCTAAACCTGTGAGACAGCCCCAACATAGACTCAACCCTCTCATCTTAGATGTAGTTAAGAAGGAGGTCACCAAACTCTTGAGTGCAAGGATCATATATCCTATTTCAGATAGTGAGTGGGTCAGTCCGATCCAAGTTGTTCCAAAAAAGAGTGGAATAACAGTTGTGCAAAATGAGAAGAACGAACTCATTCCAACAAGAGTCCAAAACTCTTGGAGAGTTTGTATAGACTTTAGAAAGTTGAATGAAGCAACTAGAAAGGACCACTTTCCCCTCCCCTTTATAGATCAGATGCTAGAAAGATTGGCATGCAAATCTCATTATTGTTTCCTTGATGGTTTTTCTGGTTATTTTTAGGTTCCTATTGCACCAGAGGATTAGGAAAAGACAACATTTACTTGTCTATTTGGGATGTTTGCATACCGAAGGATGCCTTTTGGGTTATGCAACGCTCTTGGGACATTTCAAATATGCATGCTCTCTATTTTTAGTGACTTACTTGAACAAGGTATTGAGGTATTTATGGATGATTTTTCTATATATGGGAATTCTTTTGAAGAATGTTTGCTGAATTTGGAGAGAGCATTAGAAAAGTGTGTGCAAAAGAACCTTGTGCTAAATTTTGAGACATGCCACTTCATGGTAGATCAAGGAATAGTCTTAGGCCACTTGATAAGTAAGTGGGGTATAGAAGTTGACAAATCTAAAATTGAAGTAATTTTATCTCTTCCTTATCCCTCTAACTTAAGAGAACTTAGATCTTTCTTGAGGCAAGTTGGGTTTTATAGAAGATTCATTAAGAATTTTAATAAAATAGCTTGTCCTCTATCTAAGCTTCTCCAAAAGGATGTGGATTTCATCTTTGATGATGCATGCAAATTGGCTTTTGATGAAATTAAGTCTAGACTTATTTCTCCACCTATACTCATTGCTCCTAATTGGGATCTTGATTTTGAGCTTTGTTGTGATGCTTCCAATAGTGCTGTTGGTGCAGTTCTAGGTCAGAAAATTGTTAAGATCTCTTGTGTTATTGCTTATGCTTCTAAAACATTGGATAAGGCTCAAATCAATTACACTACCATTAAGAAAGAGCTATTTTCTATTGGTTTTGCACTTGAGAAGTTTAGGTCTTATCTAGTGAATTCTAAAGTGATTATCTATTCTGATCATTATGCTGTCAAGTTCTTATCTAGGAAGACTCATACTAAGCCTCGGTTACTAAGGTGGATACTACTACTTCAAGAATTTAACACAGAGTTTAGGGACAAGGCAGGTGCAAAAAATCTTACTGTTGACCATCTAAGCCGCTTGCCCCTTGCTACAGAGGGAGTAGTTGATGTTGAAGTTACTTGTGATGGTTTTCCTGATGCCCATCTCCTTGCTATTACACTTCATGACCCATGGTTTGCTCATATTGTGAATTATCTTGCTGCTGGAGTGTTACTTGATTCTTTGTCTCGTTTTTAGAAACAGAAGCTGAAACATGAATCTCAATACTATTTATAGGATCCTTCTTACTTGTGGCGGCATTGTAGTGATCAAGTCATTAGGAGATGTGTGCCGAATGATGAAATTTCTTCTGTTATAACATCTTGTCATTCTTTGTTGTGTGGTGGTGTCTTTGGGGGCAAAGAAAACTGCTAGGAAAATCTTAAATTGTGGTTTATATTGGCCTAGCCTCTTTAAGGATTGTTATGCTTTTTGTAAAACTTGTGATACATGCTAGCGTTTTGAGGGTTTATCTAGAAAGTATGAAATGCCGCAACAACCCATGTTGTTTTGTCAAGTTTTTTATGTTTGGGGCATTGATTTTATGGGTCCATTTCCTGTATCTCATGGATATTTGTACATTTAGTTGGCTGGTGATTACCTTACAAGGTGGATTAAGGCCATTCCTACAAGGAAGGATGATGCCTCTACTGTTATTAAATTCCTACGTACTCATATCTTTTATAGGTTTGGTGTGCCAAGAGCAATTGTGAGTGATCGTGGCTCACAGTTTTGCAACAAATTGATAGACAACTTTGTAAGATCAAGCGTTTCACCCAAGAGGGGGGGTGAATTGGGTGATACTGAAAATTCTTTCGAAAATATAAAACTTTGACACAAGAATTAAAACAGTAATAAGGAAGGAGAAATATCACCGAAGTGTACACCGGGAGTTATACTGGTTCGGTCACATCCACTTTGACCTACGTCCAGTCCTCAGAGCTTCTCTGAGAGTTTCACTATAACTTCCAAGATTCAGTGGGTTCTTGGCACCTCAGTACAAGCAAGTTCCTTTCACCTGGACACTCGCTCCCCCTTACAGGTTGTAATCCAATCCCAACTCAAGGTTCCACAACCTTAAGTTATCTCAATAACAAATATTGAGTTTAAATGAAATATCTCTCTCAAAGAGTAAATGATAATCACTGAAGCATATGAATACAATTTCAACGTGAAAACAAAGTAATGAACTTAATGATATGTTTGTATATGTGCTTGGTTAGTACTTCTTTGTTTGAAGGTTCCCATATATATAGATATGTTGGTGATGACTGTTGGAACATTTCCTTTCGTCCGTTGGTGAGTGCGCAGCCACTGTTGACTTTTCAAGTTTTTGAAAAATATCCGTTGGCGGTGGTTGGCATTTGAACGTTTGATTTGACTTTCATCTCTTGACATGATTTCTTCATTGTTTCTCTGTAAATATACTAAGAATGCTAATACAATGAAAGGTTAATCATATAGGAAACAATACAATGAAAGTTTGAATGATTTCTAAATTTCTGGGTATGCTTACTCGAGTAGCTCCTCGAGTAACCCTTAAAGTTTACTCGAGTAGCTCCTCGAGTAACATCGTGAAATCATTGTTTATATGAAATTCCATGAAGATAAATATGATTACTCGGGTAGTGCATGGAATAAACTAAAGTTTAAACCTTTGGGAATAGTTATTTACTCGGGTAGCTACTCCAGTAATGCTTCTGCAACTTCATAGATTACTGGGGTAACACCTCGAGTAATCCTTTAAAAAACTTTTGATTACTCGATGCTCTGCTCCAGTAATGTTGGCAGGATTTCAAGGCCGAGAGCAATTACCTCATTACTCGAGTAGGGACTCGGGTAATGCATTCATTTTTGCATAGGTTACTCGGGTAGCTCCTCGAGTAACTGAGACTTTTGAATGTGATTTATTCTGGTAATGACTTGAAGTTTACATTAAAAATATTTGCATATACTGGGGTACATACTCGAGGAATCCACTTAAAATAAACCATGAAAAACTTGTCTAATGGAGTAAGTACTCGAGGAAGATGAAAAAAGAGAAATCAAGTTAATCATGTACTAACCTCAAGTTTTCACTCACCTTAATGCATTACTCGAGTAGCTCCTCGAGTAACATTGGCAGTGGTATAAAGTGCCAAGAGCTTGACATTTTCAAATACACGGTTACTCGAGTAGCTCCTCGAGTATCATGGAAAACTTGAAGGCAACTGGAAGTTTCTGACCTGGTTACTCGAGTAGCTCCTCGAGTAACATTAGCAGTGGTACAAAATGCCGAGAGGTTCACATTTTAGGAAACACAGGTACTCGAGTAGCTCCTCGAGTATCATGGGGAAAACTTGAAGTCAACTGGAAGTTTTCACATGGTTACTCGAGTAGCTCCTCGAGTAACATTGGCAGGCCGAGAGCAACCTTAAAGTTTTACCTGGTTACTCGAGTAGCGCCTCGAGTAATGGTGGCAGGTAACTGGAAGTTTTGCCTGGTTACTTCAAGTTTTGGCTCATTACTCGAGTAGCTCCTCGAGTAATGCCTTAGAAAATGCACTTCTGATCAGGTTCCTCAGCATTTTCTTTTGGCCAATATTCACTACTTCCATGCTTACCTCAAGTAAAGCTTATTCCTGTCATTACTTAGTTCAAGCTTGATTTTTAAACATTTCTTTTCAAACCATTCTTTTGTTATCATTAAAACATGAGATCTAACAAACTTGCTATCCAAGTATGGTGTTCTCCATAAGACTTCTACCTTATACCATCCACAGACAAATGGGTAAGCTAAGGTGTCTAATAGGGAAATCAAGTATATCTTGGAGAGAATTGTCAAGCCAAGTAGGAAAGATTGGAGTCTCCGGTTGGATGATGCTCTTTGGGCATATCGTACAGCTTTTAAAACTCCCATTGGCATGTCTCCTTTTCGGCTAGTCTTTTGTAAGGGTTGTCATCTACCTGTTGATCTAGAGTATAGAGCTTGCTGGGCTGTGAAGACTGTTTGTTTTTTCTAATTGAATAAACTCAATTTTGAATCATACTCTTGTGCTTAGCCTTATCCTACACTACCCTTTTCTCTTATCCTTATGCCTAATTCCTAAGAACTATTTCCACTTATGTCTTGTCCTCTCTCTCTCCTTGTGACGACGATGTGCTATGCTTCAATTTTGAATTGGACTTCACAACATTCACTTTACCCAAGAGATAAGTGCATCTAAGTTCTTTATTTTTATGCATTACTTTGAGGGCAATGTAAGGATTGAGTGTGGGGGAGTGTGTTTATTCTCATGATGGATTTCACTGTGATATCATATGCCTCTGTCTCCTACTTGTGTCCTCTATTGTTTTTGGTCCAATTCACTAAGATTTTTGAAGCCTTTAATCATGATCAAGTATCTTAATTACTCTTAGTTGAATTCATGGTTGAAACTTGCTTTGAATTAGTGAATTGCCATAAAATTCAAGTGTTTTAATGATACATGGTTTAATTTTGATGAGTTTGTTAGGAAACAAAAAGCCTAGTGAGAAGGTGTTTTGGGCCTAATTGTTCATTTCACTGTGTGATTTATCCACCTAGATTATTGCTCTCTAGAACTTGTTTTGTTTCTTGCTTGAGGCTACATTTTACAATGGTATGGATAGAGATAACATTGGCATTCATTTCATCACCCATTTACCCAAACACAAACCATACATCATTCACCTTAGTTTACCCCCTTTGAGCCTTTCACTTTTGTTTCTATTTCATTATACAAATGCTATGTTTGCATCCTTTATAAAGTTCTTCCTAGCACTATTAAAAAAAGAAAGAGTACTATTATATATTAGAAAAGAAAAAGAAAAAAAATATACCATATGAATAGTCAATAGAAAGAAAATAGAAAAGAAGAAAAAGAAGAGAAAAAGTGTGAATACAACAAAAAAAATTATAAGAAAGAAATGAAGTCACAATAGTAAAATATGTGAATTAAGTTAGTTCTATAGTGCTAAGTGATCGTGCAGATTATTTGGTGCAAGCATAGTGTTTGTTACATTTTTCATCATTTGGCATATTCAATATTACAACCCTATGAAGTCCTTTGGATCTATTTATACCATTGTTGCAAGTAGTAGAGAGCCTAGAAATATTACAAGCATATGGTAGAGTGTGGTTTAAGTGGATGTGAGGGAAAACTACCCCATATGAGAGAAGAGTGCAAACACTTATCCTAGTTAAGGTTTCCAATTAAGCTCATTGTAATTAAACTTTGCATTGCTTTAGCTACTTCAATTGTTGGTATGTTCATTGAATTTGGATTGAAGGATACCTTGTTATTTGACTAAGTGTAGTTCTTGAAGCTTGATCTTACCTATCCTTTCAAATTTCATCCCTCTTTGCCTATGTTGAGTTTAATGTTTTGCTCAGGAGTGCAAAAGCTTAAGTGTGGGGGAATTGATAGAGCTCAATATTTATATATTTTTATTAATTAATCTTAGGCTTTTATGGGACTTAATTGAATATTTTGGGCATAATCAAGTGATAATGTGAGATTATAGTGAAAGAATAATTTGGGAATTATATTAGATAAATTGTGATATTTTTAATTAATATTTATTATTCCCATTATTCTTTAATTTTGAGTAAAAGATATTACCTTTATGAATATAATTTTATAGGTGATGATGTGGCACAACTTGAGTTGTTAATGTTAAAGATGTTATTTTGGAGCTTAATGAAGGACAAAAGTGGAACATCACAAGTGCAGAATTTATTTTCACATTTTTTCTAAGAGGAGGTTAAATGAGTAAGGGCCTTGTTTGGTGGTTACAATGTTATGTCTAATGCTTAAAACATATTTTTAACTCTTATCCAAACAAGGCACAACTTACTTTTAACCTAAAGAATAAGGGAAGAGAAGAGGATGTCATTGTTTTGCAATAGAGTGGCGGCTGGCTGAATTGAGAGATGCTGAACCGTGTGAAAGGGGAATGGAAAAAGGAAACAGCAGAATATGTTGACCTAAGAGTAACAAGTTGAACCAAAATTGAAGTTTGAAAAGAAAAGGAGGGAGTGGACCGAGTTGAGATGGAGAATTGAAGTGAAAATGCATAAAAGAAACAGCTGAACCGAATTGAATAAAAGCATGAAGAAGGTGGTGTTGACCGAGTTGAAGAATTGAGATGATCACTTGGACCGATGTGAAAAAGATGGATCAGGTTGAAAAGAGTGAACCGAAAATGGGAATTGAAGGAATAGAGAAAGAGTTGAGCCAAAATGTTTGACCAAGAGTGGAGAAGGCTGCTGGACCGAAATGGGATTGGAATTACAATAAGGGAGCTGGACTAAATGAAAGGGGGGCTGACCACGTGAGTATCGAGGAGAGCACTGAATGAATTAATAAAGGGGTGCGGCTGGGAAGGAAATAAAGTAATGATTAGCGGTTATGTGTGAGGAGGGTGAGGCACCGAAACAAAAGGAAATGAAAGAGAGGAGTATTGTGACTATGAAGAGCAAGAGGGAGCAGCGAAAATAAAGAAGGAATTGCAAGGGCTGTTTGGTGCTGCAATATCTATGGCCAGTTTCTCCCTCTTTTATCAAGCTTCATCCTCTTCTTCCATGAGTAGCTAAAGTGTTGGTGATTTCCTTGAGTTAGGTAATGGTTTGAGCTTCTAAACTTCAATGGAATTCTTTAAGCTCTCTTTTTATTCCATAATTGTATGGCTTGGTAAAGTATGTGATTATGATTTAGATTATTCTATGCCAAGTGAATAAACTTGGTGGTTGAGGTAGGAGTTGATTAATTAAGCTTTGTATGATTAAAATTAGGAGTAAGTTGAGTTATTTATTCCAACTTGGTTAAGTGGATTGTAAATGACTAAACTGAATGCTTTGAACTTTTGTAATGGTAATTACAAGCTAGAATTGGAAGTTGATTATTCATCTCCTTGAGTTTGAATTATTTGGTGATATTCATTTAATTGCTTCGGTAGAATAAATTAAATGATTATTGCAAGTATGAAGCTAGTGGTATCTTAGTTCCATCCTTTTGACTCATTATGGAATTCATATTATTAGCAAGCAAGGAAGACTAAAACCTCAACTTAAGGGAATCACATTCCATCATTATATTAGTTAATTGAATTTATCTTGTTATTAGTGTTAATTTCAATTCCTTTTGCTACTTTGTTTTAAAAACTGAAAAATACAAAAATATTGCTTTAGCTTAGATTACTTCATTAGTTTAAAAATCAAATTCTCAAAATGATTTCTCACAACTTTAATTTTTTTTTATCACTTTACTACTTATGAACTTGGAAATTAATCTCCTCACAAGAACGACCTAGGTTGAGCTACTACGCTACATTTTCTAACCTAGTTTTATTTTGAGAACTCACACGACATGGGTCCATCAAATAACCCAGCGTGAAGAAGGGAGAAGTAAGGGAACACGAGGACTCAAAGTGAAGAATATGCCTTGTGAAGAGGTGTTGTAAACACACTTGTATATTTTGAATAATACAGAAGAAGTTCAACCATACTTAGATGAACATAGAAAGAGCTTGAAGAGCATGAATTAAAGGAAGAATGACATGCAAATAACTAATAAGCAAAACAAGACATTCATAGAGTAGTTCGAGGAAAAGTTTTTGCATAAGACTAGTGTGTCTAAAATAATCGAGTGGTTAGCTTAAGGGCTTTCTTTTCAGGTCGTCACTTGGAGCGGTTATGATATAAATGGGTATTCTTTCTATACAAAAGACAAAAATCAAAGAAGTACTATACAAAATAGTAGGGTGATAGTAGAGGTTGAAGCCATGCACTTTTCTATTTCAAAAGACAAAAACCCCATATTAGCATCCATGGCCTATTATGGAGTTATTAAATAAATATGGGATATGACAAAGTTGCTTTATTCCAATGTAAGTGGGTTAACAACAATGTTGTTGTAATAAATCAACAACTTGGATTTGTCTCAGTTGATCTTTTAAGAGTTGGTTATAGAGATGAGCCCTTCATTTTAGCAACTGAGGCGAAACAAGTGTTTTATTCCACAGATCATGCAAACAAAAAAAATGTCTATTATTCTTCAAAGTAAAAGAAAAGGATATGGCGATCCAACCTTCAGCCTTGATGATATACCACCTTTCACAACAAATCCACTAGACCAAGTGAAGTAGAATTGGTAGATGAAAAAGAATATGCTACAAGAAATTATCATTTTGAAGGAATATATATGTGAAACTATATAAAGTATGACCTTAAGTTATGAAATAGTACCACATGATTTTTTTAAATTTTAGTTAGTTTATTTTATTCATTTAATTGCAATTTAATTACTTTTCTGACATTAATTTCTTAACACAAATATGGACAATTTTGATGAGTCATAAGTTAATGGAGTCTTTGGTGAGGATCAAAGGGATAGAGGCAAACCGATTGTAAAAATGGATTAGAGCATTGGTTGCACATCATCAAGAATAATAGGAAAGGCTGCATGTAGACTTCGATGCTAATATGAATCCAATTGGTGATGATGAAGACAAATTCATTAGCTATTTAGGCTATTTGGTTCAAAGCAAAATTTGCATTGTGTACACTAATTGGAAGCTAGTTCCAAAAAAAACGAAAGAGATGATTTGGCAAAAAAAATTGGTATATAACTTTCTATATTTTTGTATTTGTATCTTTATTCCTATTGTTTCAAATATAATTATCTTATGTTGTACCTTACAGCAAACGTATGATGTCTCAGACAACAAGGTGATGAACAAGCACTGGATGGGGGAATTTCGTCTATGATGGAAAGATTTCAAGAACAAGCTCACACAAAAGTACATTCGAGGCGCAATGAGGAAACAAGATCCCTATCAAAGATATTCTTACCTTTTTCTAGATGATTGGAGGTTGTTTGTGGCATTACAGCAAGATCCTAAATGTCTTGTAAATTTCTTTCATCATAGTATAGAAATTTTTATTTGAATCTATTTGACATCATTGATTCATCTTTTTTGTTTTCCTTTCATAGGAAGTAAGTGAAGCAAGTAAAGAAAGGCAAGCAGAAAATAAGTATTAGCATTACATATCTCGTAGTGGTTATCGGAAGCTTGAATGGAGGATGATGGAAGAAGAGTTAGAGAAAATGAAAGAAGCTACCAAATCAAATCTTGACATTATTGTCCATGCCCTGACTCCTCTTCTACTTCACAAAAACTGGAAATTTGGGGGGTTTAAAGGTGGCAAATACATAAATCCAGTTGTTACTAAAGTTGCCACTAAGATTGTAAGTAATTAAATTGGAAGTATTAAATTTTGGAAATATTTAATTTTCATTTATGATAAACTGTATGCTATAGGATAAAGTTAAATAACAGAGTAGCCAAGGTTCCTTCACTCAAAGCTGACAGATGGATATCTTATCAACAGTAATTGGGAAGCCAGATCACCCCAGTCTACTTCGGGGAACCAAAGGGAGTTGGTCTCACAAAGTATTTTGGATGAGCTTCACAATATTCATCACAAGGTGAACCTAGTAGGGAGCTTGTGGCTAAGATTCCAGTGGAAGTTCATCAATCACTCTGAGAGAAAGTCAGACAAAAGATTAAGGTGCAACTTCACCAACCACTTCAAGAAGAGCTGTTGAATGAGCTACATGGTAAAGTAAGCTTTATTATTCAGTTAGAGTGTGAACATGAGGAATGTAGAACCCATGATTCTCCAGCACCAAGGAAGTTATAACCCGCTAGAGGTAACACTTGGGGACCCTTTTCCCACTCCAGAGGCTAGAGAACTTTGCACTCTCTATTTAGATGTCCTACTGATGTCCTATTTGTAATATCTCAAAAAGCGATTAAGGGCTAATGACTTCAAAAGTGATTATAATTATTGTTGAATAAACACTTTTGGAGAATGAGTTATGGGAATTTGGATGTTTTAATGATTCCAATGGCTTCCTTGTGAAAATTTGTGTGGGGAGAGTGTCTATTGTGAAATTGGAACCATTGGGAACAATTGTACAAAAGTTGGAAACTTGTCCATTGAAACTCTGTACAGGGCAGTCGATTTGTATGGATGTTTTAAATAGGCAAATGGTGTCTAAAAATTCTGGTATTTTCCAATCTTAAAGTTCACATGCCAAGCTACAAAATGGACATATAATTTGTGTCATTTCAATTTGTGAGTTAAGAGTTATGATTTTCCAAAGTTTGGGATGGAAACTGGAATCTGTTTTGGAGCAGTATGGACTTTTGTGCAATTATGTATTTTTGAGGTTAATAAATGCAGTGATCCATATTTTTCTAATAAATAGGACTTAAATAGCTTTCCATTGGCTTTGGAATCACCTCATTTTGATTTTTCTAGAATTATTTATGATTTTTCAAAGTTTGGGCAGAAATCTGCCAGAATTTTGTAAAAATCCAAAATTGATCGAAATTTAGTAAATAATTAGAAAATAATATTATATTATATTAAATCATCATCCACCTCCTCCATCAGCCCAAAACCGTGATATTCAGCTGCAACAGGAGAGAGAAGGTGTGAGAAATTCTAGAGAGAGAAGGAGAAGAGAACTTGTACGGTAAGTCGATTTCTTCGGTAAATCCCTACCTAACGCGTATAATTCCGCTCCTAAGCTATTCTTCTATATTCTTCAAGGTTTGTGGAGCACAAATTTGGGTGTTCTAAGGCTAGGGTTTTCAGCCACCTTGAGGAAAAGCTAGTGGGAGCTTGAGGTAACTTCCAAACTTTTGTATATTGCTTATTCTGGCTGCTGTGGGCAATTTAATCGGTGAAATTTCGCCGGATTGCCATTGGTTTTAAAGTTTGGAAATGATATGGCCTAGGGGTTATGCTGCCCAAATTGGGTCTTAATGTTAGTTGTAACCTAATGTAATGATTAATAAAGTGGTTAGGAGTATAAAGGAACACGTTTACGGAGCCGAAACCGAAAAACACCGATTCTTCCCAAAGTATGGCAAGATTTCGACCAGGGCTAGATCTGAGGGTTAGAGTTAGATTTTCAATGATTTTATGGTTCCATTGAGTTCAGGAGTGAAAATTAGGTGGGGTTACAGTTGGTCACTTTTTCGGAAAAGGCCGAAAAAGCATAATTACGAAAACGCCCCTAAAACCCTTAAAGTGAGGCTGCCAAGGGTAATGTTGTAATTTGACATTGAATTTGATAATTTCAAGTTTGAAAATGGATTCCTTGGGCGAAAATATGTCAGAATAGCCCATGTCAAAATTTCAGGAAAAGTACAGCCGGGCCGGGTCCCCGGGGCATTTTTGTAAATTTTCATAATATGCTCATATAACCCCCAGAAACACTATAGAAGTGTCTAAATTGTATTTTGGAATTCTAGGACTAAGTTGTGAGCCCTGTGGTTAGCACGTTTTATGATGCACACTAAAAGGTGGTCTTTGAGATAGTACTCCCTAACCCTTTAGGCATGTGTCTAGGCTTCTAGTAGCCACCTAAAGAGTCCAAGTGATAACTAACTTTAAGTGTTCTGAAGGTGAGAATTTGGAATAGAAAATAACCTGTCGTCCTTGACTTTGGTTTATAGGGTTCGACATTTGTCCTAATCGCAAGCAACCTGTGCCGGCACACGTCAGGAAAGAACAAGGTAGTGACTCTTTTCCCTTATACTATATGTGATACATGGTATGTTTGTTTGATCATTTTTTGTGAGTTTATCACCTGCGGCCCATTGGTGTTGACGATAGGAGGATCGTACCTTCAAGGCAGTGGAATCCGGGGGATGAGACTATGTGAAAGCAGTAAGGCTATATGTGAAAGCCAAAAGGCTATTTGTGAAACCTTCACCCGCGGCCCATCGGTGTTGACGGTGGGAGGACCGTGCCTTCGGGGCGGTGGAATACGGGGGATGAGATTATCTGATTATATGCATATGTGGCAGCCTGCGTGCTATGCTTTATGTTGTGATGCTGCTTGATGATTTTCTTGCATGCTTTGTGATTACATGTGGTATGAGTAATTTGTTACTACTGGGATTCTTTTGAATCTCATTCTTTCCATTGACAACCTTCAGACAGGGCAAGTGGCTCCAAGGGAAAGGAGACGACCAAGGGCGGATAAGGCTCCTTAGGGAGATTTATATTTTGGTGTTGGATATCATGTTTTGTTAGGAGATCACCGTATATCTTATAAATGTTGTTTTGGAGACAGTGGTGTAATCCCCTAATGGGAATTTATAAACCTTTAGTTTATGTATGAAACCCGAGGGTTGCCGGGATTTTGTTGTATACTTTGATATGTAAATGTGATGTAACTGCACAGGGTAATTATATTCGAGTTGTGGAATTTGAGACCAGGGTAAGGCAGAATCTTTGAAAATATTTGTGAAAACCCTTCCGTAAGGAAGGGATTGTAAATTAGTTTGATTATTATTGGTCTCTATTTCATTTTAAAATACATATTTCGAATCATAATTACGATGGGGGTTACACTATTGTTGTATATTATTGCCTATACTCTCGTTCACACACAAGCTACCACCCACTATAATAAGCAAATTCCAGACACCTTACGTAAGGTTACTGTGACATGTGTTTGAGAAGGGGAGGAACCTGTAGACGTCCCAGTTCTTGAAGAGGTTGCCACACTAGGTCAAGCAATAGGATCTTTCATTCTTTGGCCTAAAATTCTTATTCACACGGAGGCTTTACTTCAAATGGTAGGAAATACCTTACTAGTACTTGAGTTTTCTTGGCATCCTACTTATGATCTATAGTTTATGTTTTAATAGGATTAACAAGATGCGACAAAATTTCCCTTCTTAGAACATCTGCAATATCTCTATAAAAACATTGGCCAGATCAACTTGCAGATGCCTTATGGGATTATGGGCAAAAGATTGGTCTATCCCTTTACAATTGACAGGAAAGATATCAGGGAATTCATAAATTTAGAGGAGATAAATATAGAATGGGTTCACCTTGCAATCATATAAGTTTTTTTATTGTTCCCTTTAATTAATGCAGTAATTTTTAGGTTTTATATATTCAATAATTCATTTATCAATTTAATTCTATTATAGCTTCCTCCACAATATATGTGTCTAAACGGGAAGAAATAGTTTATATGGGTTCTTATGTCCTACAAATATGACAAAGAAGAATAATAAGTTGGAACTAAGGATGACCTATATGGGCTACATAATGGGAGAGACTAAATTGCCGTGTTATCTAGTACCATTTCTTGAAGGGTATGTCTTTTAATTTTGTCTATTTAAGATATTTAAAAATAAATTGCCTTGTTATCTAACTTCATTTTAATCTATTTGTTGTTATAGTTATCATTGGAGTCTATGTGTTATTTTCCCCATGATGAACGCCCTCTATTGGTTTGATTCCTAGGTCATAGGTCAAACAAAGAAATAAAATCCATCTTCAGCACGTAAGTTAATTTGTTTGTAAATAATTGATTCTTGACTTAAATAAATTATTTTTATGTTCGTTGATTTTCATTTTAATGATAGTGCACTCAAGATATATAGATTACCGAGAGGGACATGTGAAGGTAAAAGTAGAGAGCCAAAGTGGTTTTATCTGAGAGTAAGTAGTTTGAATTTAAGTTCTTTCATTGACAGTCTCTTTGGATATACCATTATTCATTTTAACCATTTGATTTTGATTTATAATGCCTTCAACAACTAAGGACAACTGAGTATATATACTATGTTATACTTTATATGTATAATATCATTCAGAGTGGAGTTACTACAAATTTTGAGCAGGTAATCACTTCTTCATTCTTAAATGACAATAATTTTGGTGATAAAATTGAAATGTTAATTAATTCATTCACTTGATTGATTTATCTTAGCTTATTTTCCAATTTGCAGATTTTTGGTAATGATGACACCTACTTAGATGAAGATATTAATTTAATCTGAGACCTTTTAACTGGACATCTTCTTCAATACATATATGAGTAAAGTTTACTTTGATATTAGATAGTAGTCATGTAGACAAGTTTTGGATACTTTATGGTGATTATTGTACATAGAAATAGTAGTTAACACTTTAATTAGTTAGATGTTTTTGTACTATTTGTAATGACATTTTGGTTTTTGAAGAAGTGCTGGATGATATTTCTGCACAAGGTTTAATTGTTGGGTAGTGAAAAATATAAAGCAAATTTTTTTTAAAAAAAAAAACCTTTCAGCATTAGTTGTAATGGTAGCAAGTGATTGAGTTCAGTAGCTCCTCATATAAAATTATTGACTCTAGAGATATAGTAATATAGAGAAGACAATTTTTTCAAGCACTGACAAAACCAGAAGTGCCCCTTGTTTCAAAAAGGGAAGATGGGTTATTTACATGTCAATTAAGGGTCAAAAGCAAATTAAAAGCTAAGCAGTAGTAATTATAAGGATTCCCTAGGGGAAACATAGAGTGTAACCTATGTTATCCGTAATATCTGGAAGTATCACATAGGAAGATTTTTTATACCCTATAAATAACCTACACTACCATATGATAAGGTAAAAGATTTTATTATTAGATATCTCTTGTTTGTCACCAAATTTAAAATGCAAAATGTTGGAAAAGTTCTGCTCTAACTTTTACTTTCAATTGTCAAATCCTAAAGAGTTGAATATTCCTCACAGCTTCATTACTTAGAACTCCGCTGGTTTTATATTGAATTCAAAGAACTTTTTAAAAAAAATGTAGGGTTGTTCAAGGAAATTCACCAAATCCTTGCGTAAAAGCAATATGTGCAGACTCATTAAGTGTTTGGTATCACTTATTGGGCTGAAATAAGCCCGTTTTTGGGCAATAAACCTAAATAAAAACGGGCTGCATTTTTACAGTATTTGGCATAACGTTTTCAAAAAAAATTATAAGCCTGATTTTAAGCCTTTTTGAATAAGCCCCAACTGCTAGCTTATTTTTGAAAAATCATCAGCTTTTTTTTTGTTCCAAAAGTGGGCATCCGATTTACCGTGGCATTTAATGCGTCTGAACTAACCTTTTGATTTTCTCTCTCTCCTCTCTTCTCCTTGTCTGGTCGAGCACTCAGTCAGAGGTATGTGTGTGTGTGTGTTTTTTTTTCTTTCAATAACATTATACTCCCTCCAGTCCTAATTATAAGATAAAGTTAACTTTTTTGGAGAAATTAAGGAAGCTACTTAAATTACTTTAGAGTATTTTTATTTTTATTTTTTCTTTTAAACTAATTAGTTTGACTAATAAATTACTAATATATCTAAGAATACATAACATTTGATATGATTAAGGAACTTATTTAGATTTCTTAATTTCTCCAAAAAAAAGTCAACTTTGTCTTATAATTAGGACCGAAGGTAGTAGCTAAATTTTTCAATTGAAGAAAAAAAGGAGTTGCGAACTTGGCAAATTCCCCATTAAATTTGCAGAGTAAGTTCAACATCAGTAGTGGAATATAATATATTAGTAACTTGATTAATGTTTGGTAAAGGAAGCTAGTTTCATCTAGATTGCATATATTGATCCCTCAAAAAAATTATGCATTTTGGTATCACATTTTCTAACTTCAATTTTTTCACTAATTTTTAATTTTAAATATCTTGTTTTATTATAATTAACACAAAAGCACTAATGCAATTGCCAATCCAAATAAATTTTTACTTTTAAAAAAATACTTATACAATCTCCAATCCAAACAAGTTTTGACTTATAGAAAGTCACTTATTCAATCGCTCATCCAAGCATAAATCATGTTACAAAAACTGACTTTTCTATTAAGTCATTTTTAATAAGTCAGAATCATAATAATACAATGAACACAAAAGGATTTTAGAGTTGTATTCTTAGCAATTTCCTAAATTTTTTAATACCAAACATCGTATAGGAAATAGACACAAAATCTATAATAATACAATGAAACACACAACCTCAACAATATAAATAATAGAACACAAATAGGTAAAGCTAGTCAAAACCGGCTAACACCCAAGAGGGGGTGAATTGGGTGTAAGATAAAAAATTAAGAACTTTGAAAATCTTTTAACATCTTATTGAACACAACAAGTATAAAAGTAATGAATCATAAATCAGCAGTTAGATAATATATGCTAAAAATATAAGATCTTTGGGAAGAGAATATGCAGACTATGATTTATCCTAGTTCGGTCTAATACACGATAACCTACATCCAGTCCCCAAACTCCTCCTGAGATTTTCAATCCACTATCCTTTTGTTTAATCCTGGCACAAGAAAAGCCTTTACAACCTATAAGTTTAGCCGAGCACTTGTGAAGCCTTTTACAAATCTCTCACAGAGTTACTCCCCCTTACACACCATAAGATTACAACCGAGTTACTTCCCCTTACACACCATAAGGATACAACATTGATGATGAAGGATTAATTACAATCAATCTTCTCTCTCAGAAGTGAATAAGATGAATACTGAAGTACAAATCAAATAATATCTCTTGATCTCTAATGTAAATGATATCAAAGGTAGATAAATAGAGAGTATTCAGGTAGGAGTGGATGCTTCATGATCTTAGCATATTTTTCATTTTTGTTGTTTGCTTGAATCTCTTGTATTTATAGTTGAATAGGATAGGACCGTTGTGAGTATTTCAAGTTATTTGTTCGAGTGCGGCTGCTTCTTTTATCCATTTACTTGAATTTGAAAACTAGCCATTACGAACATTGATGCTTTACTTCTATAAAGTCACCTTTTGTCTCTTCACATCATCTCTTCATTGTATCCCTAGAGAAATACATTAAACAATAATACAATGAAGTGTTAGAGTGATTGGAAGCAAGAAGAGTGAGTTACACATCATTCCTATGATTTTTAGAAGTTACGATATGTTGTCTATCACATTACTCGACTGGTCATTTGAGTGATCCTGGGTCATCACTCAAGTAATCCCCTTCAAAATTAGGCAGAGAGCATTGGAGTCATTTTCCAACTTTATCACTCGAGTGTCACCGTGTGATATTAGGACAGCACTCGAGTGATCTCTTCATTTTGATTCAAAACATAGTAAATGATATATCATCGAAAAGCTCTTACCATGTACATTCAAATGCAACAAGAATCAGCTCCAAACTCATTGTATTCTGAAAGTTATGATGAAAGAAGTGACTATTGTACTAGATAGTCTCTGAATTTACAATTGTCAAATTCCATAAGGCATGACTCTTAGCATATAACTTCAAAAATGACAAACTACCTATCCATAAAAAGCTCTTTAAGTCTACTTTTATATGTCATAGTTTCATCTCAATCCAATGTGTAGTTTGAGAGTTATGCCCAAAATACCAGAGCTATTTTGGAATAAGATGCTGATTTGAATGGCATCTTCCAGAGATCATATCTCTCTCATCGAAACTCCTTTAAATGTGAGTCTAGTTTCATATGAAACTAGTTTTAACTCAATTCGACACGTGGTTAGAAAGATATGGTCAAAATACCAAAACTCTATCATATTACGCGAAAATAAAGCACAACAAAATGCTCATCAATCGAGTGATCACTCTAGTAATCATGGTCATCACTCGAGTGATGCCTTCCAAAACTTGGTAGAAAACCAAAACTCAAGGGAACACCTTGGGGAAGTTCTATACTTTCATACAAGTTATCTTGGCTTCGAATTAACCCATTATAAACTCCATATGATCATAGAAACCTCCGGTATCACTTTTAAAAGCTTGAATCTTGATATTCTCATTAGATTTTATAATTTCTTCTTTCTTCAATCCCTTGCTTCTTGATTTTCTTCTTGATGATCATTCTCCATTTATGAGGCATTATAAGAAAAATAACATTAACCCACTATCGAGTTTATGACTAATCTACAAGATATACAGTATTAAATATATTAGTTAGTCAATATAGAAAATAAGTATATTATGTAAACTTTTTGCTCTTAATATTTGACATCATCAAAATTGATCATATCTAACAAAGCTAGATCACAATACATAAACAAACTAGTAATAATATGTAGTGCATCTGAGTGAGAGAGAGAAAATGCATGTAACAAGACCTAAATCTTTATTCATAAGGGATCCTACTTCTACTTGATAGCCACCAGAGGGACCAAATTTAGGGTTTATAGTCCTCTAAGATGAAGAAGTTAGCTCATACTATTGTTTTGATTGATGTAAGGAGGACATCAATGACCTGCCATTTACACAGAGTAGGAACTTGATTGTTACTTATAAAGTGCACATTGAAATTATGTTTTTTCCTATTCTTAATCAGTCTTTGTCTTATAATCTTTACTATATCATTCAAAGGGAAGGGAAGCATCAAGTCTATGCATGCATTACTTTTTGGGTAGTATAATTGAAATAGAATATTGTGTTTAAATTAATTTTTTTGTATGTACTACCTCCGATCATTAATATAAAACCCAGTTGACTAATATGGGGAGATTAATAAAACTAAATAAATGTTTTTAAAGTATTTGTATTTATTATTTTTCTCTAAACTAATTTACTTGACATATAAACTAACATATAATCTAATGATACATATAAGTATTTTAGAGAGATCATGTAACATATGCTATAATAAGTAATTTATGTAGTTTCTCTTATTTTCCTAAATGAGTCAACTACGTCTTATATTAAGAACCGAATGTAGTAGTTTACTTTGGTTAACCTCATCACTCCAATGGTTTGATATACAGTAAAGCAAGAATATATTCAGAGGAAGTGGACATGGGCATATGTTTGTGTTACAAATGTATCAAAGACGTTAAAGTAAGACCTCTTAATCTGTCTAATGAATATCAACAATTTGAGATATTAGAAATGTGTTGTGGATTTCGAGCCAAGTTTGTTGCCTCAGATGGCTTTTCTCCTCTCTTCTTGGGAAGAGGTTGGAATCTCTCCACAAGCACACCACACCCTATCATCTGATAGAAGCTCTTAGTGTCAACCCTACCTTATGAGCCAAGTTACCACCTTTCACCTTCTCAATATCATCATCATCATCTGATTGATACTTTGAGCTAGTAGTGGTCAGAAAGTGGTACTGCCCCTTCAAGTTCATGAAGGAAGGAGTAAGTGTGAAAGAGCAAATGAAGAGGTTAGTTTTCTATGAAATTACACTTGAAAGAAGATGGGACCAAGTTTTCTCTAGGGAAAATGCTGGTAACAACAATAAAGTGTTTGTAAATGTTGTGTTGAAAACTAAAATAGCAAATCTGGGTGAAGGGAGAAAAATTGTTTGCAAAGAAGGGAAATTTGGTGAAGAGAATTTGATGTGGTTTAAGAGTTTAAAGGGAGTAAAGAGAAAATTAGGGTTGAGCATGGCTATTATAGAGAGAACAAGATGGGAGCAAGAGAGGGATGATTGTGTGGGAAGGAATGAGAAAAAGCAAGTAAGGTTTGAAAGAATAGAGAATTTTGATAGAAAGAGTAATGAGTGGGAAACTTTTGAGTTTTTTGTGGTAGTGGAAAATTTTGTGTTGAGGAGAGTGGATGGAAGCCTGGTGTTAACTTATGATTTTAGGCATACAAATCATGTTCACTATAAATGGAAGTGATTACTTGTGATTCCCAAATCCTCTTTTGTGATGTTTCTCATATGTGTAATGTATTTTCTCTCCTTCTCATCTTATATATATATATATATATATATATATATTTGTTTTGATTATATATATAAGACTTCATTAATCCACCTTGTGTTCCAAACTTATAAATGATATGTTCCATTGTTAATATACTAATTCATGCATTATTTGACCCCTTTTGAGTGTGTTTATTGAGTAATAATTGCATTATTGGTGAATTAATTTTCATTATTTAAAGTGATTGCATGAATTAGTGATAAAAAGGATAAAATTGTCATTATTTTCATGGTTATCCAGATATATGGCATTATAGTGCTTTGACTTACATTTTTAGGGTATTTTAGTCGTCTGAATGAATTTCAGAAATTGTGTTCAATCCACAAGATATTGCTACTTCAGTACCTAAATTTCAGAAATGCCAATTTAGTCTACTAACTATTGCTATGTGTTTTACTGTAGGCCTTCATTTCTGGTTGACAAAAGATACTTCCAGCCATGATTTTAAGCATGGAGATTCCATATTTTTTTACCTCCTTCTTCTCCCATTTCCATTATCTATCATTTCCCCACCATTTTCACTCACTTTTTTCACTCCTTTCAGTATTTTTGTCACTTTTGTCATCATCTATGTTTCTTCTACTTCATTGTTGTCATGGCTAAGATTAGGAGCTGTCAACAATCTATGGGAGCTTCCATTTCAAGCATGAGGAGTAAAACATTTCATTCCCCAAGGAGTAGAGGACTATGACAGAGCTTACAGCATCATTTAGGGATTTTTCATAGTTATTTCTCTTACTCTAGTATTATTTGTTGATTATTATAGTTGAGTAATTATATTGTGTAGCTAGAGTTAAGACATTCTAGTTGTAATGTTGTTTGGGATTGAAATATTGAGATTATATAATTGAGCTCTTGTCTTGTATTATTGAAATGTTCAATTTGGTTGTATCAATGTTGGATTTAGTTAATCTAGTGTTTTTATGATTAAATTGAGTACTTTATCCATTATATATAGTTTATGTAATTTGTGAATTCATTGTACTTGATTATTTAATCTCATCCAATTTTGTTAATTGGGAAGGTTGTTAATGTTGTGATGGCTCTTTTAGTTGAAGTTGTCTATTATCAAGTTAAATTAACCTAAGCTTGACTAGTTGAAGTTGTCCATTAGTCAATCGAAGGCAGAACGTATTCTTCATCATAGGCTTTCTACTCCATATTCGGCATTCATCTCTTCTCCATTTGTTCACCACCCATACCATCGGCCTTCTCTTACCTCCATCTCTATCCCCTCCACTCTATTAAGGCCAGCGGTTTCCACTCTTCACTCGCCACCTCCAGTCATCTTCACCATGATCTCCTTCCTTCTTGTCTAGCATTATCACCATCATCATCTTTACCTCTTCTACCATGGCCATAGGATTAAAGCTCGTTGGCACACAATCTGAAATCATGTGTGACTGAGCTCATTTTGCTTATTGGGGATGGACAGTAGTTTGAGTTTCATAGCCTAAATAAGGGAGTTTATTTTGTTCAATCAATTATCTCTAATTGTATTTTGATTTCCTATTTTAGGGATGTTGTTTTGTATTGTTGAGACTTAGTTTACTCGTTTAGATAACTATGTGGATTGAACCTATATGATTGGATTAGATTTTTGTAGCTTGTTGAATTTATATATATGTATTTCCCTTATTGATTCAATGATATTGTGATTTCTACATAGTATTGTTAGACAGTTAATTGAATTGGATTAATTAAGTGTCAAGTTATCGTATTCATATCAAGAGGAAGAAAGTTGCATTAATTTAATCCTAATCACACACTAAATGCACTTCAATAGTGCCTTAAGAGGTGATTGCTAGTTATATTGGTAGGAATAATCACTAATTAAGAACACTAGACTCAAGTATTTACTTGGGGTTTTTCATCAAGAATTAGTGAAAATTTACTCATACATTTAATTGAACTATGATAGCTACCACTCCACAAAATTTTCCATACTTGTGAGATGAGTTAAACACTTAAATCCTTGAGTGTTCTCTTGTGTACATTCCTTTGATTAATTATGCGTTAATCTACTCCATTTGCATTACCTCATGCTAAGACTTGTGTTAGCTTGATTAGTAATGATTGATTAATTCATTGACTCCAATCTTGAGCATTTGAAGTTTTCATTTGTGGTTTTTTTTGAAGTGATTAGTATCTTGCTCAAGAGTGTGATAAGTCCAAATTTTACTATGTATTTTCATAGCTTTTTAAGAGATTTTATTGGGAATAATGTATACTTAGAATGCATTTATGATGATTAATTGTGATTAAGAATGATTATGTGGAATTAATGATTAGAACAGCTTAATTGATATATTTTTATAATTTCTCTTAAAGTGTTTGATTTATGGAACAAATGGTATTACATTGATATGAATTATTTTGTTGGAAACTTAGGAGAAATTGGAATTAAAGGAGCCGAAAATAGGAAGAGGGACTAAATTGTACAGTCCAGAAAGTTGTAGGTAGGCAGAAAAAGGGACCAAAGTGTGAAACACAAAGTTTTTAAAGTCCGAATGCAATTTTCACCAGAGTCCAAATTTCATCTCCCGCCATTAGAATTCGCTAGAAATTGATGGAATAGGCTCAACACTCACATATTCAGTCATTCACATTCACTATCATTCCATTTTCTCTCATATTCATCTATATTTACTTCCTTCCACCTACATCACCAATTTCATAAACCTTCACATCCAATTCACACTGCCATGGCAAGAGCTGAACCAAAGCTCGGTAGATCTGATATTAACACCATGAGTAGTTGATTTTACCGCCTCCTGTGAGTTGTGACAGAGCCTGAGCTGTGGATTGCAATGGAGTTCAACTTCTTTGGTAGATTATGTCTTAGTTTTCCCTTTTGAACTTAAGATTTTAAGTGATGAAGCTAGATTGATATGTAATTAGTTTCTGCCCCTTCTCTATATAGTTGTATGGTTGAATTCAGTTTAGATACATTCAGATGATAGTCTTCTTGATTTTGAGTAGCTAGCAACTATTTCCAAGCTTTGATTGATGGTAGAACTGATTGTTGGTGATTAATTCATTAGCATAGTTGATTAACTTGCTTTTAAGAAGTAGCTGATTGTTTTAATCTGATTTTGCTATGTAATTGAACATGAGAACATGCTTGATTTAGTGTATAAATGAACTCAAATTATAAGAAAGGCTATGAAGGTGAAGTTACAACTTATCGGAAGCTCAATTGCTATTGATTCATGCTCTTACTTCATCCATTCACTTGCTATCAACTTCCAACACCTTAAATCTAAAAATAAAATAAAAATTAAGAGCAGTTTTAGATTAGAAAACCACCTATTGATTGCTATAATTATCTTTCTTAATTTGTGACTTATAAATTTGCTAGAAACTTCAGTAATGATTATGCTTCTTAGAGAAGAATAACCTAGGCTAGACTCACTATAATATAGTTGGCTTAGTATTTTTGATAGAATAAGACATTTAGCTCTTTATCAAATGGTGTCATTGCCGGGGAGCCTTACTTGTTAAGGTTCCCTTGCAATTTCTGAAAGAGGCAAGCTCCACCCAAGAGGGGGTGAATTAGGTGACGTTATAAATTTTTCGCTTGATGTGGTGATATGAAAAATATAGTAGATAGAGTAGAGTTGAGAAGATTAGAACACAGAAACTTATACTGGTTCGGCCTAACAACCAGGCCTACGTCCAGTCCTCAGAGATCAAGGCCTACTGAGATTTTCACTATTCTTCCAAGATTCAATGGGCTCTCAGAACGCCACAACATAACAATTGTCCTTGAAAGGACTACGAGCAGAAATATTCTCTTACTAAGAAATTTCTCTCCCCCTTACGACAAGTCTTACGTGCAGAAAAACAACCTATGACCTTTCCCACTTGCTTATGTATATAAGACTTATGAGCAGCAATGTTCTCTCCTACTGACACCACTGTAAGTCTTACGAGCAGCAACATTCTCTACTGCTTGTATCTTATAAGTCTTATGAGTAGAAGGTTTAACTAGAAATTCTCAACTGCTTCTCTCGTAAGGAAATCTACCCTCTCAAGGTCCCAATACCTTGAGATCAAATGAAAATAGAATTTGAATTGTATGAAGACTCTCTTACAGAGTAAATAAATGAACACTGAAGATCAATATGTATACAGAGAAAAATTATGAATAGCAGAGACTCGTGTATATGCTTGTGAATTCTTGTGCTTCATTCATATTGACGATCTCTGAATCTCTGTATTTATAGATGTTAAGTTTTTGCCCGTTTGAGTAATGATCGTTGAGGAGCGGGGCTTACAACTGTGGAATGACACGCACATGTTTGAATATTCTGAATGCGGTAGGTACGTACGTGCTTGTAATGATGTTGTCTGCCGTTGTTTGACTTTCTTCGTGTCAGTTTATTTCAAACGTTCAACCTCCTGTATCACACTTATAATACATTCAAAATGATGTTAAATAATGATAATAACTAATGATAAGATAAATAAATAACATTAAACCATATTCGGATTGAACATTGTGAGACTTGGTGTATTTGGTGATCTGGCAGAGTATCACTCGAGCATGGATGGGCTCACTCGAGTGATATTGCATATTTACTCCTTGATCTTCAGTTTTGAGTTTGTGCTCGCATAGGATTTCAGAGAGACAAAATTCTCACTCGCGAGTGATGTGGGGCCTCACTTGAGCACAACTCCTTCTGCTCGAGTGGCCTTGCATTTTGCACTGGGAGTTTCTTCTCTGGACAGCACTCGCATATCATTTTAGCAAGAGTGAGATTTTGTACTCGCAGGTGATGTGGGCCCTCGCTCGAGCATACATACTCCTGCTCGAGTGAGAAGAATATTCTCAAGAAATATACTCTTAATACCAACACTCACATCAGAATTTGGGAGAGATAGATTTTTCACTCGCGAGTGCTGATGTGTCACTCCAGCATATGAAGCTATGCTCGAGCATACTTGTGCTTCTCTGATCTTCATAACTCTCAGCCAAGCACTCACATACCTTCTCTCGCTAGTGCTCGAGTACAGGACACTCATGCTCGAGCATTGATTTCTCTGCTCGAGTGCATCAAGGAAGAATGACAAAACTTACTCTCGGCCAAGCACTCGCAGTCTCTCACTCGCATGTGCTCGAGTGAGAAAGGCTCCTCTACTCGAGTGCTATCTCCAGTGCTCGAGTGAATCAGTAAAAATGACAGTAGCATGCTTCTCGGGCAAACACTTTTTGGCTATCACTCACACCTGCTCGAGCACAGAAGAGATCTATGCTCGAGTGCTAGACTCATACTCGAGCACACCAGTTCATTTTGACAGCAGACACCACATAACATTGTTATATGCATTTGGTAACTTTGTAAATATTTCTTAAACTTATAAAAACATGATTTATACACAATTGACTTTTGTTATCATCAAAACTTGGGATCTAACATTCTCCCCCTTTTTTATGATGACAAAACCTTTGTGATGGAAGTCAAGGAAAATTGATTAAGATGAAAAATTTTTTTTGAAGTACAATATCAATGTTTCCAAATGCATATCAAGTTTTAAGTTCAAGTTCATGTTTCCCTGCAATACTTCCTCTGGACACTTAACAACCAAGATAAGCATAGTATAAATCAAATTCTTAAACAGAAAAACTTGAATCATAGAAATAGTCATTAACAATAAACTTGATAAACTTGGTAACATCAAAACCTACCCCATACAGAAAACCTACCCAAACACCCAATACATCCCATGATAGCTCAGCTCAGAAAACCATCACACATCCTTCTCCCCCGTTTTGTCAACATCAGAAGGGGGCTGAGGAAAAGTGATATCAGAAGATGGGACAAAGGGTACCATGGCAGTGGAAGGGTCAATAGGCACAACAGGTGGGGATGATGGCTGTGGTACAGAGGTTGAGGGAGGTAGTGAAGGCGACCGATCATAGGTGATATCAACATTAGAGTTTGGATCGGTGAAGAAAACATGTGTCTATGGATAAGGAGGTGAGGTTGAGGCAGGAGTGGTCTCAGGAGGCATTTCTGAAGATGCAGATGGAAAATGAGAACGTAAGAAGGTCTCCATATCAGTTATCCTCTGTGACATCTCATCCTGAGTCTTGAACATCAAGTCAAAATTGGTATTGGCCTTGTCTACCAACTTGATGACCTGTGACTCCATCTTTTCCACAAGTTTCTCATACTCAGTCACTAATTCCTTTTCAGACTAGATACTACTTGATTGATTGCTTTAGTCAAATGGTTGGAAAGAGAAGCATTAAGGAAAGAAGGAGGAGGAATAGGACCTTGAGTAGATGATTGGGCCTCATCACTTCTTGATAGAGTGGCTTCCCTCTGCGATGTGTCTTTGGTTTGACTCATCGGAAGATTGATACCCATATGAGTTAGCTGAGTCTTACCAAACCTTGAAATGAGCACCCTCTCAGTTCCTTCCAAATACCATACCTTATTTTTCATTAGGATGAAGGATACAAGCTGAGGATATGGTATGGTCGTGGATTTTGATGAAGAAAATTGAAATCTTCTCATCTCATTAAAAATAATCTCCCCCACATTCCTTTATTGCCCGGCTAGAAAGGAAGCCAACATATAATAGTCCTTTTGAGCAAAATGGGTAAAGTTTTTAGACTTATTGACTATGCTCCAGGAATATATATAGTGAAGGGCTCTGTGAGAGTCAGGCATATCAATAGGTTTAAAATTGAGAGGACCTATTGGGTCTTTTGGTCTCAAAATCCTGAAGACTTCATTGGCTGAGAAAGAAGGTGGTTCAGGGGGAGGTGCAACATACCCAAGTAAGTCATTTATAATCTTAGCAGATATCATAATAAATTTGCCTCTAACAGTAGTAGACACTGCTTCCTCAATCAATTCACCAGATCTAGACATAATGTTATGGGTCTTCATGTTGCAATAAAAGATTTTCACGACAGTGGGTGAATATGGCATATGGATATTTAGCCAGGGAGCATAGTATTGAAGATAAGGATATAAATCTAAATGGCAATTCTTCTTCAAATAATCTAAATCCACATACACAACTGACAGAAATGCCTATGAGTAAACTCATCATCAAATACCTTCTGAGACAATGCCTTTAGTTCCTTAATAATGAATCCCTCAGGAGGACTGGTAATGTGATCATCCACTGGTGCTTGTGAGGCAGAAGGTGCTCCTGAAGCAGTGGCACTGGATTGCCCAACATGGTGTGAACTTGAAACACCGGCTTGAGAAGCAATATTTCCAACTATCTTGTCAAGTTTGGATTTCTCCATTGCTTTACCGAGTTGCCTGTTGAATGAATCATCAGAGGAAGAAGATGATTGTTGAGGTTGCTCAGTTTACTTTTTCTTCCCTCTTCCTTGAACCTCTTTGGATTGAGACCGGGTAACTATAGGTTCCTTAAACACCACACCCTTGGGTTTCTTTTGAGAAGGTTGAACCTTCTTTGCTATTTGAGGCTTAGGGTGAGGTTTCTTAGCCAGAGTCCTCTTTTTGGTTTTGGGTTTAGGAGGAGGTGAAGGTGAGGAAGTCATTTTAGGAGATGGAGGAGTTGGTTCTGGGGTAGCAGAGGCACTAGCAGCGGAATGAGTAGGAGAGGGAGAGTGAGATCTTTAAGGAATAGAGGGCATTTTAGTTCTTGCCATTATGAAACAAGAAAGAAAGAGGCAAGACTCACAGAATTTTTGAGAATAGAGAAGAGAAAAGCAATACAGATTAGGGCACCGAATGAGAAATGTAGAGGATAGAATTCACCTTTTATAGAAGATTGGAGAGTTGTAATGGTGATTTGAGGTAAATGGACGCGATTGATTGAAGAGAAACGGTTGAAGGTGAAGAGTTGTGACGCTCGAGTGACGAGACACCTCGAGTGAGAGCAGGAAGTGTGACGGTCTGAGCTATCGCATATCTGAAATAAGTGGCAGTACTCGAGCATAAACCCTAGTGCTCGAGTGATGTTCATATGGTGCTCGAGTGTGTTCATTCTGTGCTCGAGTGATAAACTGGAAATTTTGATAAAACATGTAAAAGCGTACCTGGATTATGGATTTATTGATATGTTTTGTATCTTTGTACCCAAATCCTCCAAAATCATTTGAGTAACCATGCTTTGGATAGCTTCTGGAAAGAAACTCTTTCTTTCTACTCGAGCACACACTCTTCACTTCAAGCATGTTCATATCATGCTCGAGTGAGAGTCCTTCATGCTCGAGTGATCTCAATTTTCACTATTGCTTTTGAGATAATCTCTTGGTATTCTTATCTCCTCTGTTAACCTCTGTTTTACATATCAAGAAACAGAGTATTTTTAATGTTTCTGTGCTCGAGCAGAGCTAACATGCTTGAGTGATGTAGTTTGTCACTCGAGTGACATCCTCTGTGCTCGAGTGATAGACCTGTAAAATGATTTTTAATGCTCTGATGCCAAAGTCAGTATGGTTATCATAAAAAACACATTTAATTAAGATATTTAACAAGAAAACTTACAACTCATTGGGATTAACCATTCCCAATTCTCTTCGAATATATAGGAATTGATCTTTTGCTATTAGCTTTGTGAAAATATCAGCAAGTTGAAGATGAGTTGGTATGAATTCCACTTTGACATCCTTCTTTTGAACGTGATCTCGAATGAAGTGATGTCGAATGTCTATGTGTTTGGTCCTTGAATGTTGTACAGGATTCTTGGCCAAGCTTATAGTGCTAGTGTTGTCACAATAAATTGGAATCTCATTTAAGTATATCCCCAAATCTTGAAGTTGTTGTTTCAACCATAATACTTGAGAACAGCAGCTTGCTACAGCTATATATTCAGCTTTAGTCGAGGATAATGAAACTGTGTTCTGCTTCTTGCTGAACCATGATACTAAAGATCCTCCAAGAAATTGACATTGACCACTAGTACTCTTTCTGTCAGTTTTATATCCTCCGTTATCTGAATCTGAATATGCCATTAAATACTCATTCCCTCTTCTTGGATACCAAAGACCAAGTTCTGAAGTGTCTCCTAGATATTTGAAAATTCTTTTTACTGTCTCTGCATGTGATACCTTAGGAGCGGATTGATACCTTGCACACATTCCCATGCTGAACTGAATATCTGGCCTGCTTGCTATAAGATAGAGTAATGAACCAATCATTCCTCTATACTTAGTGATGTTGAAGCTAGGACCTTTTACATCAGTATCCAATAATGTTGTAGAACTCATTGGAGTATCAGCTCCATTAGCATTATCTAATCCATATTTCTTCAACACCTCTTTCAAATACTTTGTTTGAGATACAAATATACCATTCTTCTTTTGTTTGATTTGAAGTCTAAGAAAGAAGTTCAATTCTCCCATCATGGACATTTCAAACTCTCCCTGCATAATCTTAGAGAAATCTTGACACATAGATTCGTTAGTAGCACCAAAAATAATATCATCAACATAAATTTGAACAATTAGAATATCATTTTTGTTATGTTTGATGAAAAGAGTTGTATCTACTTTACCTCTGACAAAACTTTGATCAAGAAGAAATTTGCTTAGTCTTTCATACCAAGCTCTAGGTGCTTGTTTCAAACCATATAATGCTTTCTTAAGTTTGAAAACATGATCAGGCTTTATTTCATCTTCAAAACCAGGAGGTTGTTCTACATATACTTCTTCCATAATATAACCATTTAGAAAAGCACTTTTCACATCCATTTGATAAAGTTTAAAACCTTTAATGCATGCAAAGGCTAGGAGTACTCGTATTGCTTCCAATCTTGCCACTGGAGCATATGTTTCCTCATAATCAATACCTTCTTCTTGATTATAGCCTTTGGCTACCAATCTTGCTTTGTTTCTCACAATGATTGCTGATTCATCAAGTTTGTTTTTGAAAACCCATTTGGTCCCTATAACCGTATGATCTTTAGGTCGAGGAACCAAATCCCAAACTTGATTTCTTTGAAATTGATTTAGTTCTTCTTGCATAGCAATCACCCAATCATTGTCAGATAAAGCTTCTTCTATATTAGAAGGTTCAATTTCAGAAATAAAAGCAGAGAAAGTTACCTCATTGAGGATTCTATTTCTGGTTTTGACACCTTCATGAATATCTCCTATAACTTGATCAATTGGATGATCTTTCATATGTCTCCATGCTTTTAGTTGAGCATGATCATCGACATCTTCTAAATTTTGAAAATCATTTGTTTCAAAGTCATCTTGTTTTGAAATAGATTTGTTTTTTTGATTAAATCCATTTCTTCTTCATCAATATGTTTTGTCTGAGATTCAAGTTCATCAAACACAACATGAATAGATTCTTCAACTGTACATGTTCTTTTATTGAAAACTCTATAAGCTTTACTTCTATTAGAATATCCTAGAAATAAACCTTCATCAGACTTTGAATCAAATTTACCTAAGTTTTCTTTACCGTTGTTGTGAATGAAACACTTACACCCGAAGATATGTAGATAAGCAAGATTTGGCTTTCTTCCCTTGTAGAGTTCATATGGCGTCTTTCCAAGTGATTTGCGAATATATGCTCGATTTGATATGTAGCATGCAGTACTCATTATATCTGCCCAGAACACTTGTGACATTTCTTTTTCATTAAGTATTGCTCTCGCCATTTCTGTAAGGACTATGTTCTTTCTTTCCACTACTCCATTTTGTTGGGGTGTTCTAGGAGCGGAGAAGTTATGATCTATTCCTTCGTTGTTACAGTAGTCTTCAAATAGTTGATTATCAAATTCTCCTCCATGGTCTGTCCTAATAGAAACAATAGAAATACCTTTCTCATTTTGAACCTTTTTCGCAAACATAATAAATTCAGCAAATGTTTCATCTTTTGAAGCAATAAATATAGTCGATGCAAATCTTGTAAAATCATCGACAATTACTAAAGTATATAAATTTCCTCCAAAACTTTTTACTCTTGCTGGTCCTACCAAATCCATATGAAGTAATTGTAAAGGTTTAGAAGTAGAAATCTCATACTTTGTTTTAAAAGAGGATTTAGTTTGTTTGCCTTTTTGACATGCTTCACAAATCATATTATCTTTGAATTTGAGTTTGGGAAAACCAACAACTAAATCTTTTCTAATCAGTTTGTCAAGTTGATTCATATTGACATAAGCCAAACGCTTATGCCATAACAAACTTTCCTCTGATCGACTAAGAAAACAATTTTCAGAAGAATTTGAATTTAAATCAATAGTATAACAATTACCGTCCCTTTGAGCTCGAATTTTTTCCTTGATAGATTCTTTGTTTAGTGGCAGATCTTTCTTGTTTACTATCAAGCATTCTTTTGAGTAAAAAATCACCCAGTTATCTTTGTCAGTACTTTGACTTACGCTCAGGAGGTTGTGGCATAATCCCTCAACATAATATACTTCGTTGATTTGAACACCATCGGATTTTCCCACTTCACCAATTCCAGCAATACGTCCAGATTGATTACCTCCAAATGTTACCTTTTCTCCTTCTCTGGTTTCCAGCATGGTGAACTTATTTTTGTCACCAGTCATGTGTCTTGAACATCCACTATCAATATACCATTTGTTCACTCGAGATGCTTTGAGACATACCTAGAATAAGGTGATCAAGTTTTAGATACCCACACTTTCTTGGGTCCTTTGTGGTTAGTATGTGATGTATGTGTCCCTTTCGGAACCCATTTATATGTTCCAATAACTTGTCTCTTTTTGAAATAACATGATGAAGTATAATGTCCTTTCCTGTTACAATAACTATATGATGCAAAGGGATTTGATGTATGCACAAATTCCTGAAATATTTAAGATACGTTCTACTACTATTCTTCTTATATTCTTTATTCTTATCATGAGCAGATTTATATCCAATTCCAGATTTATCAAATGAAACTTTTTGAGAATTTAAAATAACCTTAAGAGTTTCACTTCCCTTAGTAAATTTTTCAAGAATTTTTGTTAAATCACTTATTTTCTTATCTTTCTCCTTACACATTTCACACGATTATATGACAGTATTTTCTAATTCTTTTACTTTCTTCTTATAGCTAACCATTTCTTTAGCTACTTTGATGAATTCTGTATGTAATGCATTATATTCAAATAACAATTCATCATAAGTAGGTTCAAAATCACTTACTTCAGAATCTGATTCTTCTTCCTTGGCTACCAAGCACAGATTTGCTACTTCGTCATTGTCACTTTCTTCGTCTGACGAACTATCACCCCATATAGATGATATATATGCTTTCTTTTTCTGCTTCTTTTTATCTTTGTTTCTGAAGCATTTGGATTTGATGTGTTCAGGTTTCCCACATTCATAGCATACTATATATTGTTCTTTATTTTCTTTCTTGCTTGGTCCACCTTGTTAATTTTTGAAGTTCTTTTGACCTCTTCTGTAGAATCTCTTGAATTTTCTCACGATCATTCCCATTTCATCATCATTAGGGACATCTTCATTCTCGGAAGATTCTTCTTCTTCCTTGATAGCTTTAAGTGCAACTCCCTTTTTCTTGTTATCATCGAACTCTTCAAGTTCCTTTTTGAATCTCAACTTTCCTTCATACTCGGAAAGACTCCCAAAGAGAGCAGCTATGGATCTCATAGATTCTCCTTTAGCTTCTTCGATAACTGTCACCTTCGCTTCCCATTCTTTCATAAGAATATTAAGAATCTTTTTTACCTGGGAATTTTGATCAAACGATTTTCCAAGAGCAGATAATTGATTAACAAGATGAGTATACCTGAGTTCGAATTCTGATATACCTTCTCCAGGTTTCATATGAAATAGATCATATTCTGTAATTAGAGTATTAACTCTATTTTTTTTATTCCGGATGTACCTTCGTGAGCAATTTCAAGAGCATCCCACATATCTTTGGCAGTTGGTAGAGTACATATTCAAAAATATTCTTTTTGACTAAGAGTACTATGTATCATTAAAATAGCTTTACTATTTAATGTTACTAACCTTTTATCATTCTCGTCAAACTCCTCTGGGCTCTTCTTAACGGCTCTATCTTCGATTTTCTTCATTAGAACATAGTCACCATCTTGTATTACATTCCATAAGCCGTACTCGTTAGCCATCACGAACACTCTGAATTTAGCTTTCCAGAATGAAAAATGTTCTCCAGCAAAACCAGGAGGTCTAGTGATTGAAGCTCTGTCTGGAAGAATGTTTTCACCCATTGTTGCCATTTATCGGATCCTTCTCAAGCTGTTAGGCTCTTCGAAGAAGACCTTACTCTGATACCAAATGAAAGAGGCAAGCTCCACCCAAGAGGGGGGTGAATTGGGTGACGTTATAAATTTTTCGCTTGATGTGGTGATATGAAAAGTAGAGTAGATAGAGTAGAGTTGAGAAGATTAGAACACAGAGAGTTATACTGGTTCGGCCTAACAACCAGGCCTACGTCCAGTCCTCAGAGATCAAGGCCTACTGAGATTTTCACTATTCTTCCAAGATTCAATGGGCTCTCAGAACGCCACAACATAACAATTTTCCTTGAAAGGACTACGAGCAGAAATATTCTCTTACTAAGAAATTTCTCTCCCCCTTACGACAAGTCTTACGTGCAGAAAAACAACCTATGACCTTTCCCAGTTGCTTATGTATACAAGACTTATGAGCAGCAATGTTCTCTCCTACTGACACCACTATAAGTCTTACGAGCAGCAACATTCTCTACTACTTGTATCTTATAAGTCTTATGAGTAGAAGGTTTAACTAGAAATTCTCAACTGCTTCTCTCGTAAGGAAATCTACCCTCTCAAGGTCCCAATACCTTGAGATCAAATGAAAATAGAATTTGAATTGTATGAAGACTCTCTTACAGAGTAAATAAATGAACACTGAAGATCAATATGTATACAGAGAAAAATTATGAATAGCAGAGACTCGTGTATATGCTTGTGAATTCTTGTGCTTCGTTCATATTGACGATCTCTAAATCTCTGTATTTATAGATGTTAAGTTTTTGCCCGTTTGAGTAATGATCGTTGAGGAGCGGGGCTTACAACTATGGAATGACACGCACATGTTTGAATATTCTGAATGCGGTAGGTATGTACGTGCTTGTAATGATGTTGTCTGCCGTTGTTTGACTTTCTTCGTGTCAGTTTATTTCAAACGTTCAACCTCCTGTATCACACTTATAATACATTCAAAATGATGTTAAATAATGATAATAACTAATGATAAGATAAATAAATAACATTAAACCATATTCAGATTGAACGTTGTGAGACTTGGTATATTTGGTGATCTGGCAGAGTATCACTCGAGCATGGATGGGCTCACTCGAGTGATATTGCAATTTTACTCCTTGATCTTTAGTTTTGAGTTTGTGCTCGCATAGGATTTCAGAGAGACAAAATTCTCACTCGCCAGTAATGTGGGGCCTCACTCGAGCACAACTCCTTCTGCTCGAGTGGCCTTGCATTTCGCACTAGGAGTTTCTTCTCTGGACAGCACTCGCATATCATTTTAGCAAGAATGAGATTTTGTACTCGCAGGTGATGTGGGCCCTCACTCGAGCATACATACTCCTGCTCGAGTAAGAAGAATATTCTCAAGAAATATACTCTTAATACCAACACTCGCATCAGAATTTGGGAGAGATAGATTTTTCACTCGCGAATGCTAATGTGTTACTCGAGCATATGAAGCTATGCTCGAGCATACTTGTGCTTCTCTGATCTTCATGACTCTCGGCCAATCACTCGCATAACTTCACTCGCTAGTGCTCGAGTACAGGACACTCATGCTCGAGCATTGATTTCTCTGCACGAGTGCATCAAGGAAGAATGACAAAACTTACTCTCGGCCAAGCACTCGCAGTCTCTCACTCGCATGTGCTCGAGTGAGAAAGGCTCCTCTGCTCGAGTGCTATCTCCAGTGCTCAAGTGAATCAGTAAAAATGACAGTAGCATGCTTCTCGGGCAAACACTTTCTGGCTATCACTCACACCTGCTTGAGCACAGAAGAGATCCATGCTCGAGTGCTAGACTCATGCTCGAGCACACCAGTTCATTTTGACAGCAGACACCACATAACATTGTTATATGTGTTTGGTAACTTTGTAAACATTTCTTAAACTTATAAAAACATGATTTGTACACAATTGACTTTTGTTATCATCAAAACTTAGGATCTAACAATTTCTTGAGGCCGAAAAAATCATAACAGTTTAAGTGGGGGGGATTGACAAATCCCTAATTTTATTATATATTTTATTTGGGGTTTTTGTCATAATAATTGAGTTTAAAATGTCTTCTTTGTGAGTATTTGGCATTAAGAGTAAATATGTTAAATTAGAACTAAAAAGGCAAAATAGTCAAAATAATTGTAGTTACTCTTAATTATTGATTTTTGAGAATATCTTATGTCGGTTTAATTGCTTTTAATAATGGCAGTTTGGAGCTTGAATTTTAGAAATGATAATTTAGTCCCACTAATTTGAAAAATGACAATTTGGTCCAACATGAAACTACTATGTTTTGACTTAGAAATTTAGATAAGTTTTTAGATAGCATCTATACGACTTTCAGATTGAGAATTGCAGATGTAGTGCCACGAGCGACCCAAAGGGAGACTGGCACCATCTTCACTTCTTCAACTTCTTTCTGCACTTCCACGTGGGCGACTCTCGCCTTCACCACCATAGTTGCAGCGACCTTCTTCCCTCAACCTCTATTCACCCTCGTCGCGGGCAGAAGCTCAGATCAAGGATCTAAAAATCAACCAGAGAGACACAGCATAGAGCTTCCACCATCATTCTCACTTCTATTGCCAATGACGTCAATCTTCCTCCTCCACACAACCACGCCGGCGACTTCGGAGAGCATCAAAACCAAAAAGCAGAGCCATGAACCTGAGCTTGAGATTTGACTAGACCTTCACCACCATCATATCTTCCACTCACCACTACTGACCTTCCTTTTCTACCAAGCCACCATCGCTGACGATTCCTTTTCCACAACCATCACAATTACAACTAAAAGAGTAGATATCGAGAGTTGGGAGCCGCAGGGGTGGAGAGCTCAGATTAGCTTCTCATTTCCTTCCCCAAATCTAAAGCCTACACCAACTTCCATAGTTGGTTGGTTTGTGAAACTCTTGTGGGAGGCTCTAATGACTATGTGTAGCTAAGTCCCTCTTCTCCTAGAGCAATGGTTTGAGTCTTGAGCTTGGAGTTTGAAAGAGGAGTGTTGTTTATGTAATTTCTTACTTTTTCCATTTTAATAATTGAATTCTAGGTTTAGGTTTGATTATTATGATGGTTTGATCTTTTGTATTGAGATTTTATACAATTTGCAAGATTGGATGTATTTGGATTTGATTTTGTGTATTTAACACTTTGAACTTCATTAGTAGCAATTTCTTGTATTAGACTTAGTAAAGCTTATGCTTGAGATTGTTATGAAAAATATTATGCTTGCAATCTAAGGGTTCTTGATTACTTGTTTCAATGCATTTAATTGATTCCAATTGCTAGAGTTTTGATTGGGTTTTAGTTATAGGGATTAATTTTTACCCAGAGTGGAGGAATTAATTCACCCATAACTCAAGCTAGCTCAAAGGTTCTTTTGGGCATCTTTATCAAGCTAGCACACTCTCATTATCTTTTGAAGAAGGATAGATAAAATTCATTGTTCAAGAGGGTTTTCAACATATTTTCAAAACCAATTTCCATTTCAATTCATTATCATTCCAAAAACCAAAAAATATTTATTCTAAAGCATTTTAGTTTAATTACAACTTAGTTGATAGATAAAAGCTCAAAATCCTTTTACATTGTTTTTATGCCAGTCATCATATTTAGTTGCTAGGTAATTAATAAAAGGTTATTCAAGAGACAATCTAGGTTTACACCCTTTATTGCAATCCTTGGTTTAATTTTGAAAAAGTTACCAAGGTATAAGTCATCACACTCCTTCAAAGCCTGAAGTTAATACATGGTGATCCATCTCAAGCATTAAGGTTGTGTTTGGTTTACGGAGGTTAGGTTAGATGAGATTTATTTAAATTAGGTTAGAAGAGGTTATAATGTTGTTTAGTTCAAGAAGAGGGTAGGGGAGGTTTGAAATCTTGTTCGGTTCAGGAAGGGAGGGGAGGGGAGGGGAATTAATTATAAGTGGACAAAAATGCCCTTCTACATATTTTCCTTTTTCTTTTATAATGTATTTATTAATAATAATTATTTGTGAAATTATTATTTATAAAATAATTATTCTAAAAATTATATACACTTCTTTCGCACATTTGTCATCATGTGTTTCTAGAAAGAGAAAGCAACAATGTAATAAAACATTTTCACCATAAATATCTTCCATTTTGGTAAATGATCCAAAACATCTATCCAAGTCTAAAATTCAAGATGTCCAGCATGTGATGCCTCTGTTTCTTCTTTTCCTGGTGTTTGATTCCACGATAATGATATAATGTCTTTTTTTGGTAAAACTAAAATGTCATTTTGATATAACAAAAATGACACTTAAATAATTACAATACTAGATTAGTAGTCACTTATAAACAATATTCTCAATTTTTAAAGGGTTGACCATTTTATTTTTTAACCCTAATGAGTTTTCCTGTTTAAACCCCTTTTTTTTGTACCCTCTAAAATACCTTTATAAGTAATAGATACAAAAGTTTGAGGCAAATTAAGAATAATCAGCTGAAGGCTGAGGCAAAAACAAAGGGAGAGGTAATTAGCAAGACGCAGTCTGAGGGCCCTAAGCCAGGCTTCATGGTGGGAGGTGCTACATCAGAGACTGTAACACCCATTCTATATGATGTCGTCAATGATCTTAAAGGAGGTTACTAGTTCTGGATTTAGTTGTTTTCTTATTTGTCAACCTAGTTTTGTTTGGATTTGAACCCTTACATGTTGTCATTGGAAGAGCCGTATAATTTATTCTCTGCTCAAGTATACTCCTAAATTTTGTCTTAATTTTGGGATACATGTATGTGTTTTCAACCTTTTTTTTCTTTGAATAAAAAAGTACAAAAAAATGACAAACTTAATGGAAAATCATGTGAAAAAACTTGGCTTCACTCTTTCTCCTACATGCCTCAAAATAAATTTCTCCAAGTTTAGTCCACTTTTCAATACTTAGAAGACAATAGATTTTTGGAACATACATAAACCAATACTTGTATATTAAAGAGATAATTAGATATGTTGCACATCAACTTGCATCATTACATAAAAAAATCAAAAGTTTCTATATGGTTAGCAAGTTACACAGTCCTATATTGCTAATTCTTTCAAAATATCCATATGGTGAACAAGTTATTATGAAAAATCATTGCTCAATGAGCAAGATATTGTAGCATCAAAAGTCACCAAAAGGTTAACAAACAATATTGCTAACATCAAAAATTTTACAAATGGTTAGCAAACTAAATCACTTTAAGTCCTTCACAATATCCACAAGTAAGTCCTTAAGGGCAAGAAGGGGACATGATACAAATATCCTTAGTAGGTCACCATCACCCATAAGAACTCTATAAATCTTGGTGACATTGATTGTTGATAAGCCACAATCTTGAATCAGTCTCCAGATTTCTTCCCCAGACAATTGAGGAAGCTTTCTTGATGTTTCCCTAGCTATTTCATTTGTTTCTTTCAATGCTTCATTTCCAGCAATCATGGCTTGATTTCCAACATTAATGGCCTATGCAAATTCATATATGACATCCTTAAGCTCAACCAAGTCAAAATCTTTCTCTTTATTGGAATTCACTCTTTGCTTCTTTCTTGAGAAACCACTTGCAACTCCAGGTGAGTTCTCTTAAGTAGTGCAATTATCAAGTGCTTTAAAATTGTCTACATTTATATCAACCAACATTATCAGTATTGTTGTCTGCATCAAATAAATCTGCCTCATTGAATATGTGATGCCTCTTTAGCATCTCACCAAGTGTACGGGTGCCTTCCCTTGAAGCTCTATCATTACCATATAACAGAATCATTTTGTCATAATTTGGGTAAGGAACATTTCTCCAATTTGCAGCTTGTGGGTTGGACTACAAAAGGCAAAATTTAAACAATGGCTAAGTGCAAGCATCACAAAAGTTGTCACAAAACTAAAAAAACTGCAACTTTTTGTGGGTTGTTTCGTATACCATTGAGGTGCACCACAATAGGACAAACCATTATATATAAATATCATCTTCAGGACTGTTTCGTATGCCACTATATATAAATATTGGAGAATTGTAGAATTGGATAGCAGAATCGCAATCCTTAATATTGGAGAACTACAGAATTGGACAGCAGAATCGCACAACAATAGTAATTTTCGTATGCCATTGGAAATGTAACAGAATCACAATTTAGGAAATGGAACAGTACAATTGGAAATGTAATAGAATTAATGAGTATGTGATGATGTATTCCAACCTTTATCCATTTTACACGTATGTAATAGAATTGGAAATGTAACAGAATTAATGAGTATGTGATTAATGGAAAATACTAACCTCTATAAGTTGGTCCCAAACTTCGTCTTTAGCCTCCTATGTATGTAATGATGCATTCCAACCAAACCCACTCAATCCATTTTTAAAAAGGGTTAAGGTGCAAAAATACACATGAGTTTTTTTCTAAAGTGCGTCCAACATCAAATACTTTTTAAAGGTGCAAAAGTAACTATAAGCTTTGAAAATTGGGGCAAAAATCACATTTCCGTCATGTTGACCGTTAGTTTGACTGAGAACACTGACATGAATGATGAGTCAGCTAATTTTTGTCCTTGTTGGGTGTGAAGGAAAAAGGAAGAAACAAGAAAAATCCACATGTGCCTACAATATTAATTTAATATTATAAAGAAATAAAAAATTTTTAACATAACCTAGCTTCACTGCCCTCCTCCCCTCCCCCGCGGCATGCCTTCGACACCTTCCTCCTCCTCTTGGACATCGTTTCCGTTGTTACATCCCATGGTTTGACCTAGTCTCTGTCCTCTCCTCTTGAAGATAAAAACTGGGTACATCACAGAGATCCATCACTGGGATTTCTTGTCCGCCACATTGCGCACACTGGAAGATACGGCCTTTGAGCATAGAAGGCAACAAGAGCAGGCGAGGCCTCTACCATTAGATTCTGTTTGTAAATCCGTGGTAGATGAGGTTCTTTTGCAGGTAATCTTACACTTTCACTGTGGATGCGTGATTATAATTTGTGATCTTACTAGTACTGAATCATGGTAAATTTGTTGTTGGGGATGAGAATCGGAAACTGGGGCTTTGGATTTGCAATTTTCAGGAGATGAAGAAATTGCAAAGTCCCGGCTATCTCTTAACTTATGTCTCCCTTCCTCCCTTTGTCTCCATGTTTTCCTCCTAGATCCCTTCCCTAGTCCCCCTTTACCTCCTTCCTCCTTGTCGTTAAACACTCCCAGAGAAGTCGAGCCCCAACTATTGCCTCTGTTTCCGATTACGCCAACCCGAGTCTCGGATCAGAGTCTCCTTGAAGCTGTAATTGTTTTGTTGCTGATTTTTAGAATGATTTGCAAGGTTTTTCAGGTACAAAACCAAATTTCAAAATTCTAGTTTCTTTCTTCCATGTAAGGGCAGAGCTGTGCTTCTTTTTCTTTACTCCCCTGCTTCAATGAATATATGGCGAGTATAAGAAGATGATGGAAGAAAATCAGGAAGAAGAGATTGGTAGACGGTGCTTCTGTGTTTGAAGCTTCTGGTTTTTTTCCCATCTTTTTCAATGACATGGAGATATTTGTGTGGATCTGATATTCTTTTTGCTTTGATGATATGATTTTGTATATATGGCTTGATTCTTGCCTTCTTATTGATAGCTGAGTTTGATTTGCTTGTTTGCATTTTGATTTTTAAGTATGTTCATTGATGATGTGTTCTTGATGGTTATGGCCTATGGGTTTTGATTTCTCCGGCAGTGCAAGAGTCAAGAAGCTTTTTGTTAGGAGAATAAGAACAGTGATCATATGAGAGGGGGAAAAAGTAAAAAAAAAAGGGAGTTCAAAGGTGTGTTTTTCCCATCAAATTGTCAGTTAAGATTGAAATTAGCTGAGTCATTGTCCACATCAGCGTTCTTTGTCAAACTAACAGTCAACATGACCGAAATGTGATTTTTGCCCCAATTTTTAAAGTTCATAGTTACTTTTGCACCTTCGAAAAGTATTTGGTGCTGGACGCACTTTGGAGAAAAATTCATGTGTATTTTTGTACCTTCACCCTTTTAAAAATGTCAAAAACTTCAAAGAAATTTTTTTTTTCAAATTTTTCCACCTATTCTTAATTCTATCTTTGTCCACCATTTCAATTTCAATCAAGGCACTCATCTCTTTCACAATATTATCATATGTTATGCATGTGAATTGTCCATTAAGCTTGTTGCCACATTTATATTGTTCCCAAAAAGCATTAACAAGGTAGTCATCCATAGCCTTTGTCCAATTCAAATATTGCTTCTGGTTGGTTGATTTTGGCGGCATACTATTACAAAAGTATTAAAAGTAAAGATCCAAACTTCAATAAACAATTAATAAAGATCAAAACTTGAAATAACAATACATAAAGAGCCAAACTTGAAATAACAATACTTAAAGATCCATACTTGAAATAACAGTACATAAAGATCCATACTTATTTGACTTTATGGCATACTAAAACACATAAGTACTGAAAATTGAAATAAACTTGGAACAAGTTCATATATCATGGCATAAACTTCAAACAAGTTAAGGAACATTACCACCATGTCTCATTCTCCTATTTTGATAATCTATCCACATCTTATTTGCTATAGTCTCCCTAATTAATTGTCCCTTGGCAGCCTCGTCATTGTCACCACATTGATAATGACTATTATCAACAAACTCAAATTGAGTTGCAAGTTCATGATCTACTTCTTCTATAAGATCCTTGTTACAGTCAACACTCATCAAGTAGTTATGAAGAATGCAACATACTCTAATGGTAAATGTTTGAGCTTTTACTCTGTATGTAGGCTTAGATGAATTGGCTAAAATGTCAAATCTTTTTTTCAAAACACCTATAGTTCTTTCAATCGCATTACGTAGCGATGAATGCCTCAAATTGAACAATTCTTTATAGTATTGCGGGGGATTTCTTTCTAAATATTTGTTCAAGTGATAACATACTCCTCTATAAGGCATAATCAATCTACTAGTTAGCATGAAGCCAGCATCCACAAGGTAATATTTACCTTCAGGAATTTTGAGCTTATCTTCTCGTGCCAATGCATTTTTAATAATCCTAGAATCAGATGTTGTGCCTTCCCATCTAGTGAGCATATAAGTGAATTTTAAATCAAACAAGCAAACTGCTAACACATTTTGTGTGGGGAAGTCTTTCGTACCACTATATCGAGGAGCATCCTTACCATATACTTTCACACGTATATGTGTTCCATCTATGGCATCAACACAATCCTTAAAAAGGGGGTAGAACCTATCATTTGCACGAATTTCAGGGGGGGACTATTGTCCCATCAGGTTGTACAACAAACTTATCTCCTACTTCAATAATAGCTCTTAACATATTAGGAAGATGACAACTAACTGTCTCACCAGATCGTTGAAAGAAGAAATTTACCACATGATTTTTTGCTATATAGGATAATATGTAAAGAGTTTTTGCCACTTGTTCTTCCACAGTAGACCATCTTGTGGCTTTTAATCCCCCTTCTCTTTCTAGTAAAGCACATAATGTTAGGAAAGCTCTAAGACTCATACAGATAATATTGTAGCTCCTTTCATTAGTACTTATTTGACTTATTATTTCTTTATGCACCCTTTCCCTTTATGAACACATGCTATAAGTTATTCTTCTTTTATGTTTCTTCCAAAAAACTAGGTAGGCAAAAACACACATGAGTAGTGCTATAGCTTTTTGACGCAAATCCTGCCATCGATGATGCAAGACTAAATTGTTTTGAAATGCCGACTCCATCTAACACACCAAGGCAACATGCACCCAATTAATACTAGACCACTTGAGACATATCAAACAGCCCCAAAAAGTCAAAGTTTAGCAAGAACTATAACTTATAATGTGTTAGTGTCTGATTATGGACTTGAATATAAAAATCACAAAGTGGAAAATAAAGGAAGCATATGTACTACTTCTTTTTTCTGGTCTGCAACAAAAGTAAACAATACATATTAAAAAACGAAGTATATATGCTGCTGCTTTTTTCACACACAAACACATTGTTATATGACATTGAACATGTAGGGTGGCGGATTTTATTGGATTAAATAAATGAATCTTTTGGCAATTATGAAAAAGGAGAATAATAGTTGTCATTTTCGAAAACTCCAACTTTTATCACAAACACACTGCAATTCAAATTTATAGACAAACACAATGCAAACTCCATCCTTTTTCTAGTTTGAAATCATACAGAAAAACAAGGCATCATATCCCTCAGGTCCCAAAAACTAGAGAGCGATAAGGATATCATAAGACAATAATTAATTGCATGCTAGAACAAAAATTATTGGTAAAAAAGATCAAGTCCCTTTAATTTATTCAGTTTACAGAAAAACATAAACAAGAAGATATTTATTCAATTTTCTAAGAGAAGCAAACACTTGGAAACAATTCAAGCAAGTTCAACTCTAACAATTGTATAATACACACATATATCCCTTTAATTTATGCTTGTACTCCAAAAATAAGTCCAGATAGAGTTTCTTGGTTTTAAGACAGCCTCTAATGCACTTTTTATGATGTCCAAATCTATAATGCAAGGAGTTTATCCACTCACTTTATGAAATACAACAAAGCTACACAAATAGCTGCAATTCAGATCACTCAAATTCTAATTCAAGAGTTTGTCAGATTGATTCTAATTCATATTTTTAAATCAACTATGATATATTTGAACTTAGCAAAGGTGCAAAATTCCACTCTGGTCCTTATCAAGGAGTACCATATGCATGCCTAGGTATTATGTGAGAGTTATATATGCAGCATAAAGTATGAACCAACCCAAATCAGATTCATAAGTCACAACATAATCCAGGAACACAGTAACTTCAAGAAAATTCCCAGCAGATTCACAAGTCACAAAATCGACAAAGAAAGGAAGTCACAGCTGAATCCAAAATCACTTTGGTCGAATCCAAATTAAGATATAGCATAATCCAGAAAAGCCAGAATCCAAAATTGACAAAGCATTTACAAGTCATAGCAGAATCCAAAATCAAAAAAGAAGAAAGAAGCTTTTTTTTACAAAAAAACCATCACAGGAAATAATCTTACCTAAACAAAGGAGCAACCAATAGAGCAGGCAGCGTCTAGAGGAGAGACCCGAGACGACGTTGAAGGAGCAGATTCGTGAAGGAGTCCACACAATCTATAACGCAAATAGACCAGCGACGACCTTCGATGACCAACGATGGTGACTGCAGAGGTAGTTAGTGGTGACGGCGGCTGGAGGAGAGGCCAGAGATGATGCTTAACTGTAGAACGCGTAAAGTAGGTGAGGGAAAATGGGATTTCAAGTGGGAGAAAAGATGAAAAAAATTTAATGGCGGGAGGCAAAGGGTTTTCACAGGCGAGGGCAGTGGTGGAATGTTGAAAAATTGCCATGGGCAATTTAGTCATAGTTGAACACAAATATTCTCTCCCCTAGAAAAGAACCCCAAATTTCAAGGTTTTGTAAAGTGGGGGAGGTTACCACTAGAGGACAAAAAAACCTCTCACACCTCACCTCCCCTCCTTCCAACCAAACATCTATTTTTAATCTCCAACCCTCCCCCAACCTAACCTAACCTAATAAAACCTTCAACCAAACATAGCCTTTATTATTAGTTAGTATAAGAAAAATATAACTAAAAAGGAGAACTGGCATACCGGGTCAAATCTCCAATACTCCATACTTGTGCCCATACAATTATTAGATTACTCAAGCCTAATTGTGATTTGCACAGCAGATCACCAGATCCAAAAAGATGGTAGGAGAAAAGAGAATTGCCAGAAAACTCAATGGCAGGGTGAATTGCAATTAAGGAGGCACACCCTATTTATAGTAGTTTATGGAGGCCACTAATTAGGAAATGTGTGCACTCCTTCTTGCCCTCCAAGACAGCAATTAATTGATTCTTAATTAATTCCCTAATTATGGTGATTTGTTCCTCATTTAACAAATCCATAATTATAGTTGAATTATTCCCTAATTTAAAATTAATGCTAATTTTATTCTTATTTGATTAGGCTACTTATATCCTAATCAAATAGTTTGGCCCATCAAAGGCGGACTTGGATCCAAAGGCCAACAGTTAGAACACACCCTGCGTTCTATTTCCATGGATAACAGGAAAAAATACTTTGTATATTTCCTTACTCCATCACCATTTGCCTAGGTCTTGCATTGGAGTATCCTTTCAAAAGGAAAGTTGATGTCTTGACAACTGAATCCATGGTTATTCTCATAACCCATTTCACAGCAGGACCAAAAACAACTTCCAAGTCTGACAAAAAACATTTGGTCTTATGTACACCGATGTGTACATTCATATTACCAATTATAGTCTCACATGTGACTCTATCCACCTTTCTTATGTTGGATTCCTATAGGACATGTAACCTCTTTAGGTTTATGCCCTTGACATCAAGGGTGTCTATAGGTTTGTAGTTTGACATCCTAAGATGTCTAAGGATTACACTGTACATGTCTTAGGTGGAAAAGACTGTATCTTTCTTATGCAATCTCCGTTTATCTTGTCATTCAAGATATTTGTTCAACCCATGACTTTCTCAACTCAAAATTTAAGGATTCTCTGATCCTTTATTCCTTTGACTCACTTGAAATTTGTTTCATATGTCATTTAACAAAGGATGACTTCACAAAGAATCATTACTAGACCGTTTGGGACTTATGTAGTGTTCTTCAATTATTTTGAAGTTGGTGAGCTTTCACCTTGTGAAAACCTCATATACTATTATTTGGGTGATTGTTTCTACGAAGCCCTTAAGCTGCTTCATGTAGAGTTTATCATCAAATTTCCAAAATTCCAAATTGGAAGGTGGTCTTTACATCATCTTGATGCAATTTCAAGACTAAGCTTATTGTCATAGCGAAAGTTCAAAGTTAAAATGCACAACGGACAACCTTCCATTGTATTACCCCCTAGCCACTAAGTGTTTTAGGTTCTATATGCCCTCAACTGATTTGAGAATCTACTTGTTCCCAATCGCCTCTTGGCTAGGTGACAAATTACCCAAACATGTATTTAGCTTAAAAAGAATCCAAATCCTCCTACATGACACTTTGTAATTCATCTTAGCAGGTCCTTCTAATGTCTTTCAGAAACTTATAGGTAGTTATCATCACCTTCTAAATGATGAAGAGAGCATTCAATCCATTAGGGAATCTATCCCTTATAGTCATTCGCTAGATGACAATTTGCTATGAGGTGGATTTCATAGGATTCTTTTCCTATGTATGAGTGAGGTAATTCTCTCGTAACTTACCTCTTACCTCTTTCGTTGTGAAAATGGTCTCAATCCTCCCACTCAGATCAGTGAACTTAGGAACACTTGGTTATTCCTTGTCACTTGTGAATCTCTTAAAAAGATTTATTGTGATTAATGCTCATTTCCAGCTAGGAAATCTGGGTTTTATAAACGTTGTGTCCTACGGTTTTCTCTCAGTCACTGAACCGCCATCATTTTCACTAAAGAAGATGTGTCATGTCAAATTCTCATGTCATCTCATAAAGAGGTACCTTGTATACCTTAGCCCTAATCTTCCTTACTCATAGGAAGAATTGTGAATATAAAGTTGATGACCCTTATGGTCTTAACGAGCTTGACCCTGGTCTAAGGTTCATCCACGATTCATAGGGTAAGGTCGTGACTGACATAGAGGGCATTTGGTTAAGTGTGAATATAATAGCTATGAGTCCACCTACCAACATATGGCTGATAGCCTCATTGATGCCATTATGTTCACAACCAAATCAAAGAGAGGTCTATCTCCCCATTTCAACAACTCTATTATGTTGAAGGATTCTAGGTATTGATAGTTTCCTAATAATGTCTTTCTTGTGCACAAAACTGTTTGAACTAATCATATGGATGTCCTAAACCCTTGTTAGTTTGAAAGGTCTTATTCTTTCAGTTTACTAATTCCTGACTAATTCAGCCATTATCTAACAACTTCACACTTGCCAAAAATCAAGTAAAATTACTGTATTTCGAGTAAACGTCCACAACGTTAATGAAACACCAAGCTTTGTGTCTTGCCCTCACATTCATTGGTTCACTAACGTCATATTTTGCCAATTGCAGTGGATTTTCTCAAAAAATATTTCTTTGTCTTTCTTGCCAGGTAGAATAAGTTTTCAACTTATTTATAAGGGTATTAACCCTTTAGCACACGTTGTTTAGCAAATACTCTTTTGCTAGTTTGATCATTCCCTTTGATCAAGGTGTACATAGGCAAGAAATGGAATCTTTTATCCCTAGAAAGAAACATCAAAATCCAACGAAGGATTTGAGAATCATGTTAGAGCAAGCGTTTCACCCAAGAGGGGGTGAATTGGGTTATACTAAATTTTTCACTGCAAATATAAAACTTGAAGGTGAATATAATGCAGTAAAGAGTAAGGAGAAATTTCACCGAAGTGTACACCCGGAGTTATACTGGTTCGGCCACAACCACTTTGACCTACGTCCAGTCCTCAGAGTATCTATGCGAGTTTCACTATAACTTCCAATATTCAGTGGGTTCTTGGCACCTCAGTACAAGCAAGTTCCTTAGCCTGGACACTCGCTCCCCCTTACAAGTTGTAATCCAATCCCAACTCAAGGTTCCACAACCTTAAGTTACCTCAATAACAAATATTGAGTTTGAATAAAATATCTCTCTCATAGAGTGAATAAGAATCACTGAAGTACAGAATTACAAATATGTGTAAAACAGAGTAATGAACTTGATAATACGTTCGTGTGTGTGTTCTTGTTGTAATCTCTGTTTGGATGTTCCCATATATATAGATGTGTTGGTAGCAACTGTTGGAACATTTTCTTCTTGCCTGTTAGAGCATGCGCATCCACTGTTGACTTTTCCAGTATTTGAAAAATATCCGTTTGCGGTAGGTGGCGGTATGTAGCGTTTAAACGTTGCATTTGACTTTCCTCATTTGGTAAGATCTCTTCATTGTTTATCTGCTGATATGCTAAGAATACTAATACAATGAAGGGTTAATCACATAGGAAACAAATCAATGAACGGTGGAATGATTTCTGAATTTCTAGACTTGCATACTCGAGTAGTTACTTGAGTATTCATTAAGTTTACTCGAGTACTTACTCGAGTATCATCATGAGAGAAATGATAGCAAGTTAATGAATGAACATTACATTACCCAGGTAGTGCATGAAGTAAACAAATTTACAAACCTTGGAGATACCTGTTTACTCGGATACTTACTCGGGTATGATACAATTTCCTTCATAGGTTACTCGAGTAACTACTTGAGTAATCCCTAAAATAAACTTTAGGTTACTCGATTCTTCATTCCAGTAATGTTGGCAGGGTTACAAGGCCGAGAGCACTTCAAGTTTTCTTACCCTGTTATTCGAGTACTAACTCGAGTCAACATTTTCTGCATAGCTTACTTGGGTACATACTTCAAGTGCTGTGTAAATAAGTCTACAGATTACTCGATTACCTACTTGAGTAATATCATTAAAATACTTGATAAAGAATAATTGAATACCTGCATACTTGAGTAGTGCCTCAAGTGAAGTGTGATAAAAGCATATCATGTTATTCGAGTATTACCTTCAGGTTTTGCTTACCAAAGTGAGTTGCTCGAGTAGCTCCTCGAGTAACATTGGCAGGATTGAAAATGCCGAGAGCAACATATTTCTTGAAGCAGGGGACTCGAGTAACGTTGGCAGGCTGAGAGTAACTGGAAGTCCTTTACATGGTTACTCGAGTAACATTGGCAGGCCGAGAGCAACTCCAAGTGATTTACCTGGTTACTCGAGTAGCTACTCGAGTAACGTTGGCAGGCCGAGAGCAACTGGAAGTCATATACCTTATTACTCGAGTAACGTTGGCAGGTTACTTGAAGGTTGACTCTGGTTACTTCAAGTTTCTGTCTCATTACTCGAGTACTTACTCGAGTAACCCTTTAGAAAACTTGCCAGTGATTAAGTTTCTCAGCTTTTTCTCTTGGCCTTTCTTCATTACTCCAATGCTTACTTCAAGTGATGATTTGCCCTGTTATTACTTTGTTCAAACTTATTTGTTTATCAAATCTTTTTCATACCATCCTTTGTTATCATCAAAACATGAGAGATCTAACAAATCATAGTCCCATCGATCCTTAACTAAAGAGATAGCAAAGATGTGATTTTTCAGATGCAATTACATGGAGTGAATCAGGGTGGTTTATCAGTGCAGAGTTAACATGTAAGTTCCAATCCCTTGATTCTATCTCTTTGTTGCTTTGCATTTGACATGAAGTCATATGCTTCTCTGAAATATCCACAACTCAATGGATTGCTACTTTTACAACCCTTAAGGATTATGAATGTAGCTTTTAATCTTTGTAGAAACCATTTGACCTCTTCTAGATCAAGTTTACCTCATAGGTTTCTTGCCCTCAAGCTTAGAAGATGAATTCTCCCACTCTTTAGCTAAGTTTGTCTGACTGATGGATCTTGAATCGTTCAGTCTTTCACACTCAAGTTCAATATGGCGAATCACATTGCCGAAGGTTACAATATGTATATCAGAGGCAATCTTTACTTTCGTATACTCCCACTCACTAGAAGATATGGCTCACTCCCACTCACTGGGAGACATAGCTTCCTCCCACTCACTGGGAGATGTCTTATCACAACATACATGTTATTTGTTAGAAAGAACTTGGCATTTAATTTGTCTCAACTTCTTAGTTCGACATCTGCCTTAAGTGTTGCCTAAACAACATGTTAGGACTTAGTATATTATGTTAAAACTTAACTTAGTTTTAACTTTATGGAAGAAGATCACCTATTTCACTATCTTCCAACACTATCCACACAGCTTGGATAAGGTTACATTGCTCATACTAACATAAGTTTAAGCAATGTTGTTCTTTCTATTCTTGATAGCATAAACCTTTTGTATCATTCGGTTGCTTCAACCTTTAAATACTGAAGACTAGTTGGTAGGATGTCCTTGACATCTCATTCTTCTTGAATGAAAGAGATTTGAGAGTTTTTAACGCTACAGATATCTCTATTGAGCTTGTCTTCATAAGCTCAGTCAAATAGACTTGGTCATAATTGGTCACTCAGACGATTATGGTATACAAATCTTATTTGTTCAAATAAGACAAAGGATAATTAGATAATAAGTTCACTAGTTTCATGTTCAGGAAACAACTATGTTTACTCCCATCCCAATCATACTAGTTAGCTCATCACCCTTTTAACCAAAATCTTTATTGAACACATTCCCTTTTTGGATTTCTAGACATATTCCAGAAACTCCCACTCAATCAAAGGCAGTTATATCAACAAGATAATAACACAATATCATCTAATCAGCATGAACGTTCAAGGAAACTGGAAGAGAACATACTTAATTCAATTCCAAAAAAAACAAAGAATTTAATCATAAATTCAATGAAAAAACAAGAACATTCAAAAGTTTAAGCCTCATATTGTTGTCTCTTAACTAGGTTCTCCTTCTCATAGACCCTTCTAACCATATTAACTCATATAGCGTCTAACTACAATGTCTAGCTCCTCTTTGCCATGTTTACATCCACTTACTTTGATATAATTGCAGCATACCTCCCACTTGATGAGATGATTCTAACATCTCTATCTGTCTTATCCTTTGTCACAACATTTGTGATAAAAGATTGATTTTTAGAAGTCATTGCTTCAATCCAAGTGGATCAATATGGTTAGAAGCATAAGAAGACTTATTATTATTCAATAATTATTGAATAATTCTAAGTTGATGCAATTTTTTAGGTTTTTATCTCTAAGAGTTTGAGTTAAGGTTGGATAGGATTTTATATTCAAAAATTCATTTGAATAATCCGTTACTTTTAAAGAATCTTGCAGCATTAACCTTATGTTATAGCTGAAATACTCTTGATAAGTAAGTCAACCTATCCCAAAAATAATAGAATCCACAAAGACTCAATTTCAATATTTTTGGGAATCTCTAGGTGCATACAAGCACCTTTTTGATTCAAAACAGATCCAAACGTGCTTCAAATATATGCAAAGTATATATCAAATTGTAGCTCTCTAATTTAGGGATTTTTAGGAACTAACCGCGTCTCAATCGGAGGTTCCACGCACTGTCACACACCCCTAGAAGGTGTATGGATGGAAAAATCCTAAAAAATTAGAAAATTCCAACGAATGCCACTCTCGTCGGTGGCGCGTAACCTCCACGCGCCGCCTTACAGCCTTCAGCCGGCGACACGCGCCGCCTTACAGCCTTTAGCCGGCGACACGCGCCGTCCTCTCTCCGACGGTGCTTGCCACGTGTCAAACGGAGGTCCTAATGGGTCCCACGCGCCACTTGTCAATTTCTATTTTTTTTTGCCAGTGCTGACCGTTGACTAGTCAACCTTGACCCGTCACTGCTGACATGGCGCTAACGTGTCTCGGTCAACGTGGCTGGTCAACGGATGACGTGGCCTTCATTGACATATGCGGACGTGGCACTTGACGATGACGTGGCAACCTCTCATTAGCGCCACGTGAGTTGGGGTTGATCAATTACGTGCCAATTGACTGCCACGTCATCATCTTCAACCTCTAGCCGGGTCTGCCGGACCCAGTTGGAGCTCCGGTAGGTCATCACGACCCGCCAACTTCGGGTGGCCATATCTCCCTCGTTTTAGCTCCGTTTTTTATGTTCTTGGTGTCGTTGGAATCGTAATTCAGAAAACTACAAATCCATGGCATTTATTTGATCTTAAAACCTTTGTTTCATTGATCAAATCGTGAGTGAAGTGGCGGCGGCGACTAACGACCCGTGAACTTCTTTCCTTTGTTTTTCCCTCATCCGAACTCTGTTTGACGCATTCTAAGCATCATTGGAATCGTCTATTCGAGATCTACACATCCATGGCTTCTTTTTGGACAAAAACACTCAGTTTCAAACACCCCATTTTTTCTCGACTTTGACGGTGTGGCGTAACTCGTCCCGGATGTGTGTCCTCTGCGTTTTAAAAGCTTTCCTGGCTTTTGAGGGTTAAAGTCTCTTGTTTTTTGTTCCACATAGGTCCCGAAGACTCACCTTTAATCAAATCGAAGATATGAGGAAGAAGATGAAGCATGAATATGTATATATGAAAATGAATCATGAACCCAGTATTCCATATCCACACGCATACATATATACAAAAACATGCATTACTCATTATATGTATATATGATAGATACATACGCGTGATAAGAAAGGAAAAACGAGGCAAAAGCTTTTTAATTGCAATATGCTATAACAACACAGTGTCTCTTATGGAAAATAAATGTTCATATAATTATTCACCATATTTACTATCATCAACGTATTTCTGTACACATTCGGGGAAGGAGAAAAAATTGAAGCAGCATATTACTATCATCATATAATCTTATATATATATGATTGCACAACAGAAATAAAAAAAATTATGATGGGGATATAAACAAATTATATCATATTATTATTCACATAGAATAATCACAGCCATAAGATCAACACGCTCTGATGCCAATGTAAGAAAAATATAACTAAAAAGGAGAACTAGTGTACCGGGGTGAATCCATGTTCGAATCCGGGTCAAAGCTCCAATACTCCAAACTTGTGCCCACACAATTATTAGACTACTAGAGCTTAATTGTGATTTGCACAGCAGATCACCAGAACCAGAAAGATGGTAGGAGAGAAGAGAATTGCCAAAAAACTCAATGGCGGGGTGAATTGCAATTGAGGAGGCACACCCTATTTATAGTGGTTTATGGAGGCCACTAATTAGGAAACGTGTGCACTCCTTCTTGCCCTCTAAGACAGCAATTAATTAATTCTCAATTAATTCCCTAATTATGGTGATTTGTTCCTCATTAAACAAATCCATAATTATAGCTGAATTATTCCCCAATCTGCAATTAATACTGATTTTATTCTTATTTGATTAAGCTACTTATATCATAATCAAATAGTCCGGCCCATCAAGGGCGGACTTGAATCCAAAGTCCAACAGTTAGACTACATATACTTTTCAATTACTTAATGTCACGTCAATGACACACACACACACGTATATATATCTTCCTAATTATAAAAATTCAAAACAGAAATCTGCCTAAATTCAGAAATATGCACGTGATGAGGCGTCTTTCTATGGCATTTGAAAGATGAAGCCGCGCTGTCTGTCCTAACTCTGTTATGCTGAACTCCGACGAAGAAGCAGAGTGGTTTCAGTTTGCCAAGAGACGGCAGAATAAGGAAACTTCCTTTGCCTCAGAACAAGGACTTGACCGGTTTTTCTACTGATGAATCCACCAACCGAGTCATGTTCATTCCAGATCAAGATGGTCTAAATTTAATTTTTTTACAGCTAATGATTTTTAAATTAAATAAATTTAAATGATAGTCACCGAAACTAGTTTCAGAAAGAAGGGTGTGAACCAATCAATTCTTTATACATATATATAGAATTAGCGGTGAAGAAGTTAATTTTGAATATTTTAGTAGAATGGATTTTTAAGTACTTTTTCCCGTTCTAAATATAAATTCCCTCTAGTTCTTATAATAAGATTTAGATAATTAATTTACAGACATTTAGAAATTCATTTTATCTTCTAAATTTATAATTGTTATTCTTATAATATTTCTGTTGATCATAGTAAAGAAGTTTTCATTAATGGATACTTACCAATACCATACACATGATTAAAAATTGCATATTAGGAAAACTAACACATATTTATTATAAATAATTAATTAACTTTAACTAGTTTACGTAGTATCCGTGAATTAATAATTGAGCTCTTATATTATCAAACCACTTGATGTTTGGCGCGCATATATATTTATATATATTTTAATTATAGGCAGGCATTATTAATAAATTGAAATTATAAAACGGATTGAGTATATATTTCCTAGCAAGTTCATCTAATTTGAATAGCTATTCTTTGAATTTATGATTACTTGGACTACAAATACTTTTCAATTACTTAACGGATGTCACGTCAATGATGGGCCGCGCCGTTTGAATTAGGTAGGGAAGCAGCGTAGGAAGATGGTAAGATAATGTTGTACCCAAACAAAAAAAGATGGTATGATGTTGTTACCCAGGAAACGTAATATGGCAGTCAATTGGATCAGAGTTAAGGTGTTAAAATATTCATAATTCTTTTATTAAAAGTGCGTCTAGCACTATAAATTTTTTGAAGGTATAAAAATACTCATGAACATTTAAAATTAAAGCAAAAATGTCAGGATTGTTAAATTTCACTTAACACCATTATATATATTTATACAAAAATAGTATGGCTCCACCACAAAAAATGACAAGGTTATGTTATATTTAACGGCCATTACATTTTTATTCCAATGTTGAACATTTATGAGTATTTTTACACCTCCAAATAGTTTATGATGATTGATACACTTTTAGTAAAAGTATATCGGTATTGTTTGCACTATAACCCCATTAAGATATAATGACACTTTCGTTTTTGAATAATCAACAAGTGCATGTAATATTATATTAAGATCCAAATTGTTGGCAAAAAAAAAAGAGATCCAAATTAAATTATTCCTATAGCCATAAATATATTATGACTTTTGACCTTAAACTAAAATCTAGTTTTTTTTACAAAATTTTTATTTTTCGTCAACCACGTTGCAAAGTTTAATTTTTTTTTCTTTAAATTTTTATATTATATATTGTGGTTCAATTTCTATTTTTTTAAAAAAAAACTATTGGTCTAGTTAGTATTATACACAAGTTATATTATGTATTTAGTTTGGGGGAAAAAAAGTAAGAAAAGAAACAAACCAAGAGTCAAAAATTTGCAGGTACTAATTAATAAGGAAAAAAGAGAGAAAAATAATTTTGAATTTGCAAAATTTAAAATCAGGTATTTCTCAAAAAAAAAAAGAGTTGTTAATTGCTTATCAAGTTTCGTTATTCTCTTATCAACTTTTAGTAACAAACCTGATTTGGAATTTTACAATTTCAAAGTTCTTTTTCTATTTTTTTCCCAATTAATAAATAGTTTGAATATTATTTCTTCTTCTAGAAAAAAAAAACATTCTTTCTTCTTCTAGAATATGCTTAAGGGATGTCTTCACTAATATGCCCATTGTTCTGACTTGGCTTCCCTCCTATTCCAACAGCAAGTGTATGGGTTGTGCTAAAAAATAAAGTGATAAGTAGAGGATCATTCTTACAAGGATTTGGTTTTAAAACCCGGGCAAGTATTGATTATCACACTTTCATCTAATTTGAGTGATACAAATATCAATAGTTAAGGGAAACTATGGAACAAACAAAAACTAAAACTAAAAATTAATATAAACAAGTGATTCTTTGACTTCAAGGATAAAATGGGGACTAAGAATATTTAACCTTCTTGTATTTCATAACATTCAATTAACCTCCACTCATAGACGCTCTTGATGAAAATATTGGCTAGTCTAGAATTCAAAAAGTATTTGTAAAAGCTCTCTCAAGTAAAAAACAAGTGTTTGATTCCATTAATTCTTCAATCTCTTGACATAATTAATAAAATTCTAGTTAAAGCACCAATCCTAATGTGATTATGTAAGGTTCGCAAGTATATTTCTACTTTGACAACAACATTAAACCATCCATTCATCATACAAGCTTCAAGTTCTTACACAAATTTACCCAAGTTCTTCACTCAACTTAACCCTCTCAAACATCAATCAAGTGAACCCAACAATCTTATTGGTGGCCAATTAACAACAAGAATCAAAAAAAGAGTAACATACAAATATATCATTAATCACAAAAAGAGATCAGTAATCAAGTGTTAATCCAACAAGGGTTCAAAATAATCCTAGATCAAGGTGTCAAGATGCTCATGGGCAATCACAAGCTACAGATACCCAAGAAAATAGCATCCATATAAGCAAACAAGAGAGATAGAGGAAGAAAGTCCAAAAAACCCAAGGGAAATTAAATGAGCTTGAATCTCTTCAAATTTTCAATCCTTAGCTTCCAAACCTTCAAGAGCCTCAAAAACTAGCACACCAAGCCCCCAAATCATCCTCCAAGTCACAGAATGATGGTGTTGTGGTAGTTTAGGAGCTTATAAAGCCCTAAAATCAATTTTGTCACCAAAATGGATAGCTTCATTAATCACCATTGGCTGCAGCCAAGACTCTTGTTGTTTGCAACCAACAGCTCTCTATCTCATCTGTTGGCATGGCCAAGCACTTTCTGCCTGTGTCTTTGGCTGAAGCCAACAACTCTCTGTCTCTATCTTTGGCTAAGGCTAGGGAAAGGCGTTAGCTGAGGCCAAAAAGTATTGCTTCTTAGTTCATCTCTTCTTGTCTTTCCATAGTGTCTTGACTTCTTAATCTCCTTTCCAACTTCTTCTGCATTGATTTTAGCTCCAAATTAAATGTCTTCTGATGTAATCCAAATGACATGCTCCAACATCCTAACAGAACAAAAGGAATTATAAAAGTGAATGTTGATGAAAGACTACAAAATATATTCACACTTCAAACAAAAATGTTATCACTTTAACCCATATATCAACTAAGTACATTTTCCTTGCATATATATCCCCAAAATTGTATGAATTCACCAAAAAATGTGAGAAATTCTTGGCAAATGTGCTGAAATGACATGAATTTTGTGAGGTTAACACCTCCTCTACTCTTACCATCATCTTCCTTTCCTCTTCTTCCCACTACTCTCAACCTTTAGATAAAAATTTGAGTGGTCATATTTAATATTTTTTAAAATTATGAGTAAAATATCAAATTATTAAGGGTTAAGGGAAAATTTTGCCCTGAACATTTTCTGGGAGAAACATTTGCCCCAAAACTATCAAAAAGGGAGCAATTTTGCCCTGGCCATTATCCTAATTAATTTTAACTGTTAGTTGACCAAATATGCTGAGCTGACAGTCCACATGTCATCCATGTCATTTTTGTTAATATGCAAATTTGCCAAAAAAATTTTAAATCTAACTTCGTAAAAAAAATGAAGTATATGGCACATGGAAAGCACCATTGCTATAATAATATGATAGATCAAAGTGAACCCATGATATGCCCATTGCTGTGCTAGCAATCCACATGTCATCCATATAATTTTGACTGTTAGTTGACCATACATCATGATTTTGAACCGTCATATATGTGGACACTATAATATAACGGTTCCAATTTAATATAACAGTTCTGAACCGTTATTTATTGGACCTATTATAACGGTTATAATTTAACACCCATTATATATTGAGGCTTTGTGAGGCTATGATATGCCTATTACTGTAATAATAATTAATAGGCGTACATAAACAATTGTCGTAATATATGGTAATGCATAACGGTCTCATTCTACAACCTTTATTTATGTAATAACATAGATAACAGTTTTATGTATGAAGTGTGACTTTTAATAAAAATAATTAGTGGTGTCATGAAAACAACCGTTATGTATTTAGTACATAAATAAAAATTTATAAATAAGAACCACGAACTTTTACAATACATGATACTTTTTATTTAATAACCAAGATGTATGAATATAAGACTCTTCAAGTGAGAGTTTCTGAGCTAGTTGATCTCCTCTATGTATATAATAGAACAACAGTACCTTCCACATCGAGTGGCTATGCAATTTGGCATGGATCAATACATTACAGGCTTTGCAAGGAGAATCAATGGCAACTATTGATGAATATAATGGTAATGTAACTGGTGATTTATATATAACTGGTGCCACATGGTCAATAGAAAAATAGGAGAGGAACCTTCAATAAGAGCAATATGGGATTTCCAGAAAAAATATAACTTCACAAAAGTAATTCAATATATCACCTGAACTAGTTTATTTATAGAGCTTGTTCATGTATAACTCTCATCCATACACTTAATTATTTTATTCACAAAACTTGTTCATGTATGACTCTCATCGATACAACTAAACTAGTTTTTTCATCACATTCCTATTTATCTTTTTGAAGTAACTTTTAGAGATTTGGATACTTCCAAAAAAGGAGATGTCTATACTTAGGGAGCCATATCTCCAAAACTTACTTCAAAAAAAGATCAATAAAGTAGGAACCTTTAGTTAAAGCAATGGATTGATAACTTCCTGTAACAAAAAATGAACCTTTGATTAGAGCAATAATAGGTTTTCCAAAAAAACATAACTTCACAAAAGTAAGTTAATATCACCTTGAATGCTTTATAGCATAGTGACTTCACAAAGGCACCTCAATCAAATGAGAATAAAGAACCAAAGAAATGTGACCAAGCTAGGGCTCACGAATGATGAAAATATGAGTTAGGGCAAGCAAAAGCAACTCGCATGGCAATCACTAAGACAAGTGTCAAGGTATTCAATAGCACGGCTATCGCTGAGAAGTCAAATGAATGCTTTTTATGGTAGGGTTTGACTGAAAATGACTCTCAACAGCCAAAAAAGACAACAGGATTAGTAGGATTATGATGTTGGTGAGTTTTGTTCCTATAGACTAAGTGTCAAGTGTGTGCTTAAATAAAAGAGAAAGGGTAGGGTTTTCTAGGTAGTTGTGCCAAAGAATTTTTAAATAACGGTTGTATCGATAAAACTGTTATTTATTTGATTATATATTTTGGTTCATTAATCACGGTTTTTAGTTAATAACCGTGAGGTATGTTATTATTTTTGTTTTTTTAACTTGTTTGGGCAACTAGTGCCCAGAAAATTATAATTGTATATTTTATAAAAATAAAACCAAAAAATATCACCATCTGGTGACTAGTTGCCTGATAGATGATCTGAGATCTGCTGCGAATTTAGGAACTTTTGTTTTCTTCAATTTGAATGAATCAAAAGTTTAGTAAATTCGCAGCAAACCTTACATCATCATGCTACTTGTCACCAAAGGAGTGGCCTGAATCATCTAAGAGTGTGTTAGGATCATTGTCACCAATCTCATACTCATTAAGAATGAGATTTCCCTTTATGTTCATAGTCAAAAATATCCAGCCAGCCTCCTCACAGCATGGTCAATGCGTTCTGCATGCTGTAACATTGCCTCCACTTGAGGAAGAGGTAGAGGCGGAGGTTGGGGAGCAGGTGCAGGAGTAGGAGGTTGTGGAAGAGGAGAAGGGGAAGAAGGAGGTTGTGGAGAAAGAGAAGGAGGTGGAGGAGGAGGATGATGCCATGGATTTTCTAGTAAGTTTTTAGCATGGCGTTTCATGTTGGCGATTAAAAGAATAAAGGAGGATGAAGAAATAATATGATAAACATAAGGAAATGGGGAGTTTATATAAATTAGAAGTGACAAGTTTGAACCATCATTATACACATTGGAAGTTGAAGAAGAGCAGTCGTGTACAATTGTGGGTCATGAAAGGGTACTTAGTTCTCATGCTGATCATCAAAGAATGAAGAAGCACAGAGTATTCTCATCATGATCATGGCAAAGGGGAAAGTTTTTTTAAGTTATCCCTATTAAGTACATTTATTAAAGGGGTTTCCATCAATGAGGTATTTTAGGAAAACTAACAAACATTTGTAACAACTAATTTAACTAATTTTTTTTTAAAATATTTGCAAATTAATTGTCTAGCTCTTATATATCCTTAGGAACATAGGAGTATGATCTATTATTACCATAAACTAGTAATTAGTTTGTCTTTTCTTCTCTGCTTCATTCTTTAAAAGATAAACAACTCATTTAGGACTCTCTTTGCTCTTTATTATAAGCACTTTCAACATGTATGTTTTATAATATAGCATGTTTTGTCTAAAATATTAATTTTTTCTACCTAGCTAGTATCCCTAATCCATAACTAATTATAAAACTTCCTAATTAACCATACTCCTTTAACATTTTTATTGAGGGTATTTTTCATATTTTAGGAGAAATAACTAATTTTAAATTAGGGAAAATCCAAGAAAAGGCCTCCAAATTTTAAAATCCTAAATAATTTTTGTTTCCTAAAATTGATGAGGGATTGACTACACTTGATAGGAAATTTACCACATTTTATTGGAAAATCACTGATATGAGATTTTAAAAGTTTAGAGGTCTTTTTCTAAGATTTTCTATTTAAATTAATGGGTTAAGGTGCATATACCAGCGTGAAGTATTTTCCAAGGAACATCCAATATCTTAAAGTATTTTATAGTGTATTCAAAATTTTAAAGTATTTTTTCATATGCATCCAGCACTATAAAATATTTTCTACAACATCCAACACTTGAAGTATTTTTTTCCAAGTGCGTTTACCATCTTAAAATATTTTTGGGAGGGGATGCCTGTTGCCCCTCATTTTTTGTCTACTTTCCAAATGTTTTTTCTTGATTTTTTGGATAATAAAATTCTACATAAAATGAGTGACATTTTGATATCTTACAAACAAAAAAATAGTGTTGTTTTCAATTTGCTATTATTTTTCAAAGATTTAATACTTTAATAAAAAAGAAACTACACAAATTTTTATGTAAATCTTTGAAAAATCATACAGTAATGTATAAAAACTAGATATTTATATGTTAGAGGCTTAAAATAAGTAGCGAAGGCATTGAATATTCTACTCCCACTGGTCCTAATTATAGGACATATTTACCTAATTTTGGAGAAATTAAGGATAGCAGTTAAATTAGTTAATCATATGTATTTTTCTAAACTACCCTTATTTGATAACCCTACTGTTGATACTACCTTAACAATAATCAAGTAAAAGAGAAATTGAGAGAATTAAGAAAGAAAACTAGGATATTTTAGAAAATACATGTTATAACAACTAACTTAACTAACTTCCTTAATCTAATTAAATCAAGTAAACATGTTATATTAAGGACTAGAGGGAGCATATCTTTTACCGTGCACCATGTCATTTCCTTTATCCCAAACAACAAAGAGTGTTAGAAACACCTCCCTTAGAGATAAATTATCGTCATTCCTCCTATATAAACGTGCAAGCCATCTTGTAATCTACAACGCCACACCATCAGAACCCATCAAACTAGTTCGGAGACTCCAAGGCCACAAATGAGATTTCAAAATTGAGCCAATGGGGATAGCATGATGCAAAGTTTTCCAGATCCTTAATAAAAAATTCTGTGGCAGATCAATCTTGACCGAGAATTGACCATCAACACTCGGTGAGTCGGTGACCAAACTAATGTGTCCTGGTCACATGCAATCGAGACACAGACAAGGATAATATCTTTTCACATATTGAAGGAGGGTACAACTGACGAATCAACTGCTCGTTCCATCCCTCACCATTAATTAATTGACTCCCCAACTCGTACAGTTTTATTAGCTAAACTTTGAGTTTCGTTTCGAAACTTCTGATTTAATGGTCTGTCATCAAACTAAGAGATCATGGGCTTATAGATAAAATATGAGATATCTTGATATTTTGCAGGTAAAGTTTTGTAATATGTATGACTTTTATTTTTTTTTTTAAAAAAATATGAGCCATAATATTTTGTGTTTTATTTTTCTTTGCAAAACAGAGGTGTAATTTTGTCAATGGAGAAAATTTGCCCTAACTGTTCAAAAAATAACATTGATAGTTAAAAGATTGACATTGACATTTAATATTTTTAATAGTGAGATGTAAAATTGTTATGTTTTGATTACTTTTAGAGTAAAATTGCTCCTTAAAAAACTTTTGAATATTCAGTACTATTGAATGGTTACTTCCAGAGTAAAATTGCACCTTAGCCCCATATATAATGGAATCAATGGCTCAAGCAATTTACTCCTTTCGTCCCTATATATATATATATATGATGTCTTTCCGAATCTCTCTACTCCACAAAGTATAAGGTGGCTTCTCATAATTTTTAATAGTTGAATTGTGTTTTTTTTTTTATAATAATAGTTGAATTGTTTTAACCCCCCCCCCCTTATGCAATTGAAAATTGTAAGAAGAATAATTATAGTTAGGAAAAGAGTCTTTAATTATGCTCTAATAAATAGGGGCAAAAATGAAACGTTTGCATATTTTTATTATATCATTTTAATTGCATGATTCATTTTTGTTAGCATGGAGTTCTGTGCGTCTGTGTGATGGATCAATGTAATAATTTGTAGGAACGCAGCCACAAGCTCAAAAGAAGACGATGCAACAGTCAATTGTTGTGCGCTAAATTACATACCAGAAGCTTCGCCTTGTCCTTTGAATCCTTTAGACTCATATCAACAATTTGAGATAATCCAGAAGCCTCGTGATCGCTTTGAAGCGAAGTCTATGGCCTCAGATGGAGTCCCTCCCTTGTTTTTGAGGGAACAATTGAAGCTGCATAACAGTAATACTCTTTGCCCCCCATACCATGAAGCTTTAGGTCTTAATTCCTCCTTACGTGCTCAATTACCTCATTTTGAATTTTTATCTTCTCATGATCATTCTGAGCCAGTAGTTGTTGGGAAATGGTAAGTTCAGTAATGCATGTAATGGAAGCGAAATGATATATATTTATAGGGTTATGATATGTCCAGCACCCTAAAGTATTTTTCTAGATGTGTTCAGTATCTTAAAGTATTTTGTAGTTTATTCAGCACTATGAAGTATTTTTTTCAGGTACTTCTAGCACCCTAAAGTATTTTTCACGTATGTCTAATGCCCTAAAATTGTTACTAAAAAAACACTTTAGGGTGCTGGTGTATACTCTTCACATAGAGAACTTTTTGAGAGTTAATGTCGTGGTCAAAATTGCTACAAAAAAATATTGTACTAGCAAAATTTCTCTTTAAAAATTAATACTTTAAGAGTAAAATTGTGCAACAAAATAATTTAGGATACTTGACACACCTAAAAATTATTTCAAATGTTAGATGAACTACTAAATACTTTAAAATACTGGATTGGACGCACTTAAGAAATTACTTCAGTGTGCTGGATACACTTTAACCCATATATATATATATATATATATAAGTGTATACTGAATCTGAATTCATCTTACAGGTACTGCCCTAACATGTTCGTGAGGG